>WMED01022084.1:0-11760 GCA_019650415.1 Pipa parva | reverse complement strand
ACCCTCCTATCTGTTTATGTAAGTCTTCCTCCTATTTAGATTGTAAGCTCTATGGGACAGAGACCTCCATCCTTTTGTTTCAATCATGACCTGGCACTTACAGTGATGTATTTTCTTGATTATATGTTTGTAATTTACTTCACTTGTTCTTTGTTATGCACTTCCCTTGTCTGTATTATAACTGTATTGCTGGAGTGTACAGCGTAACCTTGTGGCACTTTATAAATAAAAATATACATACATGTGTAGGGGTGGCTGCATTATCTTCTCAAACAGAATGTTATAGGACAGCATGTTTGAAGATACAATCTACTGATAACCCAATGGTTTTTGTAGTTGATCATAAGCAGACACAACCCTGCTTAATGGGTGGTTTGAAATATTGGTAGACATTGGCTACTGAGCTTATGGTGGCACAAAAGTCTCTTCCAATATGTATTCAGTTTTTACCTTTTAAAGCTGGGCGCACACACACTAAGATCTTTTCATTACAGATAAATGAGCAACTATGTGCTGACAGCTTAATGTGCATTAGGTTAGACAGTGTTACAGTGATTCTGTTACTTTTCCCACAATTTCATTCATAATGCATGGCAACATGTTCACAGTGCAATCAGCCATGCATTTCCTAGGATCATCTTTAATTCTGGCAGGTAAAAGGACAAAATGATTACAGGAAAAGTAGTGGATTAACAAGAAGAGGAATGTCTTAATCTTGCCCTCTTTTACCATGGGCACTGTTGGCAGCTGTGATGAGTCATACTTGCCAATGTACCAAACCAAAATTCAGGACTAAAATCACACTGACTTTTGGGAAAAACTCTGGCTTCTCTGGATAAGATCAGACTCTCAAATGATTTCCAGACGTAAATAAAAACATTCTGTTATATTAAAGCATGTATTCTGCCTGCTTTGGTGATGTTATTTCCTGGATTCGTGCAGAACGTAACCTATTGACAAGATTTTAAAGGGAGTCTAAAGTAAAAGCATAATGTAAAAAAAAGTTTTCTCCAAAAACTATAGTAAAACAAAGTAAAAAAAAAAATATTATCTTCTTATAATTTTCCAAATTATTACTAACCAAATCATTGTTATCTTACTATTAACTTATCTATTCTGGGATAACCTTCATCCAGACTAGAGTTTTAGGGGGTTGTTCACTAAAGTCCGAACTGTTGTGTATAGGTACAAATTCGCCAGATAGAGACAGTCGCAATAGGCTGCTACTGTCGCAGTCGAATTCACACCTTAGTGAATAACCCCCTTAGTAATGTTTAGATATATTTTTAGACAGTGCAAACAAGAGTTTTTTTATTTTGGGTTTATTGTTCTAAAATAATATCTGCAGAAATGAAATGATTAAAATAGTCTTTGCTTTCATTTGATCATTACTGCCGTGTTTAACAGCTTCAGTTTGATGTAATTTTTATGCCTATATCTCTGTCTCCCACAATCCTTTCGAGACCACAATTAGTTGTTCAGCTTGAATTAGCCGTGCTCCAGGTAACTGTACAGTTTTTTTCTTTCCAGTAAATGACCATATGCTATCTTATATTTATAACAATTACCCAATTGTAGGAATCTACTATTCAAACACTGGTCAACAGCCTACGTTACAGATTACAGCATACTTATATTAAAGTACTGTCCGATTCTTCTTGCCGGGGACCAAACCCAATGCTAGGACATGATTATAAGCTACAATGACACATCTGGGCTATTTGGTACATAACTTGACTATGGGGACACTTATACAATTGTGCCCAGTGCGGGAGGGAGTTTGGGACTCCATGATTAGTTTCAGAGGTTCTCTTTATACAGGTCATAGATGAGGTCCCCTAAATGTTTCAGGATGCTTTGACTGAATTAACAAGTTGGCTGATTCTATCCTGATTTTTGCTTTCTTGGCCTTGGACCTGGTAGAAGACTTCTAAACCTCCTTGGATGGCAACAATTTGCCCTATATTGAACTAACTAAGCATGTTTTTTTGCAAGGCTGAACACAAACTTACTGACCTTGGAGAATTGGGCTTTATATAGCTTCTGCAGCAGGGGCTCACTTTTTATCAGCAAGGAACTCCTTCTGGGGGACTCATAGGGTAGAATTGGGCAGCACCATAAATCTTATTAAAGGAGGACAGGCTTTACTAGCCTTTAAAGCGTGAGGAGCTACCTTATTATTGGAAGATAACTATTGAAAGTAAAGTCGAACAGAATAGTTTATTTCCTATTCTTGCAAAGTTTCTCTGCAGATTTATAACAGTTACAGAAATTAACAGTAATCGTTCCTTTTTTTTCCATTCCAAATTGACTTTTTTTCTGTCTGTAATGCAATCCTTTGTAATTTTACTGAGCGAGACTGTTTTAAGTGGCAGATACCCACAATTTAACCCAAATTAAGTCCGACTGAGTATGAATTCTGAAGCAATTCTGCGGCCTCCTTCAGCAACAGATGTCTGAATCATGTGAAGCACTGGCTTACTTGACTTCAGATTATTAATAGCTAAAGTGCTGGATTTCATGTCTGTAGGTGGCTTAGGGTGGAAGGGGACCTCTCTCCTAGTAAAGGACGATGAAATCTTAACTAGTTAGTATTTTTAATATTCAAGCATCAAACCTGACATTAGTGATTTCATTTTACATGAAATTATGAGTCACATTCATAAAGCACTTCAGTTCACTCTATAATTTATTCTGCAATTATTAAAATACAAAAAAAAAGATGTAGTCAGATAGTAGGCGTGGCCTACAGCTCAAAGCATTTTGTGCCTTATCCCTCCTGAGGTGTAAATCTGACAATTGTTGTGAATCACTCAAATGCTTTAGCAGTCTTTCGTGATTAACATACCACAAACAGCAAGTTTCTTATGTAGTCAGTTTTTATTTCCACAAAATGAACTTAAACACATCCTTTTTTGGCAAGAAAAACCCCAATTGAACACCATTTTCAGAGTAAATAGTCCTTTCTCAGAAAAACAGTGGGTAACAGCAACTCAAACAGTTCAGACTTAAAGAACAAAATATACCTTCCCTTCTCCGGAGTTCTCTCCTTAGGGTCTCAAAGTGCTGTACAGCCACAGTCATTTAACAGGGTCTTTATCCACAGGTCCTTGTTTCTCTCACAGAACACAGATTTCTCCTTTGGCAACACCAACAGCTGCCTTTTAACTTGGCTCTAGCCTGCAGCTGGGGTGATTTACAAACCCCAGACTTACCTCCAGTAGTATGTTTTCCCGTAAAGCACAACACCCTCACACTGTAAATGTCTATTTCATCAGCAGTTGGTTAAGGTATATGCTTTGGAAACTACTCAGTATACTTCATGTGTTAATTCTGTGCAGATATTGTTTTATCCTGTTAATACCTCATATGATAAACATTTTGGAGGGATACGAAATAGTCATTATTATTAAGGTTCAAATTATATGTATATGAACACTGAAGTTAACTTTGTAAGCTTTTAGTTACAATTCAAAATGATTTATATTGATAGTACAGTTATTCATTCCAACTGAAACCTGTCAGTTAGCCTGGTCCAATTCCACTCACTTGATAGGACATTGCACTGCGTCTGTTTAATTAGCTGCTGGTGCACTAAACTTTCTAATCCGCACAGTTGGGGATAACATGTAAAATGCACATCTGCCCGCATCAGTCACTGTTCATTTTATGAATAAGGAGTCGCTAATTTGCATCTTCCTGAGTGTAGCGACACAAAGGAATGTGAATTCACTATACCTGGTGAATTTGCACTGAATTACCCCAACCATATCAGTAGACCGTACCCAAGTAATAATAAACGCAAATATGGAAAAATGAGATATTGAATTACAAACATCCATTGTAGCTTAAAATAATAAAAAAAAAAAACATTTGAGGAAGTTAGAAACAAAACCTTTAAATCTGCAAGGGCTTCGACCTACGCAACAAATCTGTTGGTATCTTACTTCCTTGAGATGGTTTATCTGCCCTGGTTCAAAATCTGTGTGAGTGTTTAAAGAAAAGAGAGGTTCAGTTTCCCACACACGATGGTCCTGTCCAGTAACAGCACACTTCTGGAGCACGCGGGCAATGTTCTGTTAGATGTACTGACTGTTAGAGTTAGGATCAGCCCTGTAGCCTTCCTGCTAGGCAGGCCGGTGAGATCAATTCAATTCAAGAAAAGAGTATTAAACCTATTGACCCATATTTTATTATGTTCCACTTTGTTCCGATCTTTATAACCTTAAAAAAAATACTAATTATAAAGGTTAATTGGATTCAATCTCCAGAATATACCTGTGTTCAGATTCTCCAGAGAAGATTGATTCAAAACTGTTACGAATTCCTTGGTCCCTTTACGTAGGTTTGGTCCCTTATGATTTATTTTCACTGGGGATGTAGATAACACACTCACCCCTGCTCTTACAATGCGCAGACACATAACCTTTCATTGTTCTACAACCATAAATAACATTTTTAATTTAATTCACCTTGTAAAAGTTGACAAGGGCCCTTTCCCTCTCAAAAACTGGCCAATCTGTGCTTTTCCCATTCAGGTGGTGACAATACCTATGTTAATTTGAAATATAAAATTGTATTGGTTTTCTTTTCCTTTCTTCTTTTCTTTCTTTAAAGGATCAGTCTGGTCAAAAATCAAAAACACACCTTTATTTGTTTATGCTAATTACTAACTTTTATTAAATAAAATTTATTATCAATTTAAAAAAAAAATTCTTACCTGTAAAGAAGTGCTATACAGCACTTCTGTGTTGCAGACTCCTTCTTCAGACTCTGCCGGCGATTCTACGGCGTCCCGAATCACCCGATCTTTCTCAGAAGTGAATTCCTCTCCAGCCGCGCTCCTAATGAAGCCCCGCATTGGCACTTCATATAAGTCACATGGGAGAGCGTGGATGTATATCCAGGGAGGACACATTGATCACGTTAAGAATTTGATTTTTTAAAATTGATAATAAATTGCATTTAATAAAAGTTAGTAATTAGCATAAACAAAGGTGTTTTTTTTTATTTTTGTCCAGACTGTTCCTTTAAAATTGAATAAGCTTCAAAGGAATAAAATGTAAGCTTACCATGATAGAATGGATAATAATATGGATAGAACGATAGCCGGGAAAGGTTAAATTTAACAGCATTATCTAAGAAAGAAAGTTACGGCTAGTAGAATTTTCTTAAGGAAAATCTTTTTCGTAATGGATGTTTTGTGGCTTTTTCCTATTTCGGATACACCGAATAGGCCCAGCTGGTCCAGACATTAGGAATTAAGTGGGGAAATTTAAAAGCCCCAGCAGTCTTTTTATTCACTTTCACTGCATTAGAAAACTCAGGCTGAGAACACAAGATGCTTTAAAACCTTTAACCCACTGCTGCCAACATGTATAAAACACCCGGTAGTGTCCAGTGTACATTATGGAATTGCGCCACACACAGGCCATAATGAATTCCCACGATTCCTGTGAATGTGATAACGTTATCTAAATAACTGTGATTTTGTGCTTCACCGTTTGCGGATTGTTTGAATTTTTTTTTTTCAGTCAGAAATCTTGTACGAGTAGACGTCTTTACAAGCTCATATAGTTTTTCCTATATTTAATTTTTTTTTTCCATTTTAAAGGGTTTTTTTTTTTTGGATTCCTTGTTCTTGGCTGCTGTTTAAGGTAAAAACACATGTTAAGCAATATTTGGACAGTAAAGGCTGATTCTATATGAGACCCAAAAGGCCAATTTAATCCAAATCAAACCCAAAGCCAAAGGAAACAGCTTTTGGCAAAATCCATCACCATAAACTCATCCCTGCATTATACTATAGAGAAGGAGGCAGTGAGTACACTAGCACATGTTCTTCATCTGTATTGGGTCTACATATTTCTTTAGAACATTATAGTATTATTTGGGGATTTAGTGCATGCTTACTTGTAAGTACAGGGCAGTTGCCATGTGTTGTTGGGGAAGGGGGTGCAGCTTGTATGGTTGCTGTGGAACAATCCTATTTTGGAGGTTCTGTCCTGCAGTCCTAGGCACCCCCTGCCCTGTTTCAGTTCTTCTGTGCTTTAAAGTTACTGCAGTGCTGAGTCTTACCTTAACTGAGTTACTGTAGTCTCTGCTTTCCCTGCAGCGCTCACAGGGATTAGAGCGGTTTACCATATTTGCCGTGATAGGAAAAGGCTTGTCTGAGGGATGCTCACATCATCCTATTTAAAACATTAGGAAGATGGATCCACTTAAAAGAACTGTGGTTTGTTTGTTTTTTTTTGCTCTGCTTTTATATTTTCATTTCTCAAGCCATCTTCTCATTTCACAAATTCTTCTCCATGCCGCAGTCCTGTATTTTTGTATTGTATTTATATAACGCTGATATGTTACTCAGCACTTTACAGAGATTCATCATTCACTTCAGTCCCTGCCCCATGGAGCTTACAATCTAATTTCCATATTCAGTCACACACAGACAATTAACCTATGTAGTATGTTTTTTTAATTGTGGGAGGATGCCAGAGTACCTGTAGGAAACCCATGCTAGTACAGGGAGAACATATAAACTCTGTAAATAACACATCCTTTTTGCTGTGTAACAGTAATTTAAGACCTGCACTCACTGGTTAGTCAAAAAGAAAGATGGGAGTGCTGGTCTTGGACAAGAAATGAGTAGTGAACTGGACAGCAGAGCATTTCTTATAGCACTAAAAGTGTAACACTGCTGAGGTGTCCAAGGCTGTTTCAAATCAAAATGTTACTCAAGATCACAGTCTTTGTAATCTCCACCAACCAAGCTCCCTGGGCCCTCTCAATCCTTCAAATCACTTGTACTGTGAGGCAGCAGGCATATGGCAATGGGCGGGGATTGATTTACAGAGGAAGCAGTGGGCGAGGTCTGATTTACAGAGGAAGCAGTGGGTGGGCACTGATTTACAGAGGAAGTAGTGGGCGGGGTCTGATTTACAGAGGAAGCAGTGGGTGGGGATTGATTTACAGAGGAAGCAGTGGGCTTTCTACCTGTCCATAAGAATGGGGCTGCCAAAGCACTGCTGAGTAGCTCAGGGACCGTCCTGCTGTCAGATTCCCTTTAGGATAAAATAAGTTGCTAGGCTGGGCTGCTAAAAAAAAAGTTGGTAAGAGATAATGAGTTTCTGTAATACACTGGCTGTAAACTGAAAAGAATGAGATATAAGTAAAAATATATATTGTAAATACATGCACTTAACAGTGACGGGCAAATAACTGATAATGGTTAAACTGTTCCTTTCAGATCTAAGTGATCAGTGAAAAAATAGTTGCTGTAAATGCATTACAAAAATAAGTGACCAGAAGCACTTCAATTAATCCCACATTCCCCATGGATTCCATATATTCCATATATTTAGATTTTAAGCTCTTCGGGGTAGGGACCTCCAAACCTTTTGTGTCAACCTTAACATAGCACTTAAAGTGATGTATCCTTGTGATCTTATACTGTATCGTTTCATGCAATTTCCCATGTCTGTATTTTATTTTTATTGCTGAACTGTACAGCGCTGCATATGTTTGTGGCGCTTTATAAATAAAATTATACATACATATTTGTCTGATGCTTGGAGTCTGGGGGTATGATGGGCCAGGCACAGTCCGTAGGTACCCTCCCCTTTTCCTACAACTCTCCTGCAGTGTGTATAGGGGAAATGAAAGCTTCTAGCACATACGCAAACCCTAGAGCAGAATATATTACTAACTAAGTGTACCGTTCAGTGACCATTTCTCCCAAACTGGGGTTCCTTCTGTGGTTAGTGCTGATGAGGCATTGCCCCAAGTCTACTTGCAGCACCAGAGTGTAGAAACCAATAAAAGAATAAGAGGAATGCGTTGGGTTCATATTGAATCTCAGAGCATGTGAAACCTGACATATCTGAAATCGCACAGTAGGAACAAACTTTTATTACTAATTTGGTGTCCCTGATTTACAGAGTGTTTCTTACTACTGGGCTGCCAGCCACAGTCATAACTCACGCTGGATCTATATGAAACATATAACTTGGCGGCACACACGCACGCAAGTAAAATAAAAATAAAAAGTCTATAAAACATAGGTAACAATTATAAGATGTGGCAGGATGGCGTTCCATTGCTTAATCTAACTCTAGACTTGCTCTGGACAGCTCACCCCAACCCCCCCGGGCGTGTGAGGTTTAACCCTTTCACAGGGTTAACCAAGGGAGGCACAAGTGCACATCTGTGCTAGCAGGGGTGTAGAAATTTATGCAATTATTAAGTCGCAGCACTTATCAAAATTCCATATTTTTTTTTGTTTTGTTTTTTTTATATTTTTGGCTTCTTTATGTGTTTACACATCATGCGCCTTAATCCACTCTGACTGCCAAAGACCACCAATGTGTTGCTTTGTTTTTCCAGTAACAGACTTAAATTAGGATTGGGCTGTCCGGTGCGCGGCCCTGAGGCTTTATTAGAAATAAGACTCCAGGCATTTTCCTGAATACCTTGGCTGTCTGATGATGCTGGGACTTGTAGTTTAATAAGCTGCAAAGTTATTTCAGTGCTGAAAAAAGTTTTTTATCTTCCAGAAAAAACAGCCATTATTAGGTAGCCATATAATAACCATTTACACCTTAATCTAAATAAAAATGTGTAAGAATTATATACATTGTAGGGCAATCATTTTCTAGGCATGCCTGTGATGTGTTGGGTTAATGTACCATTGTATCTGTCTTGCAGCTCATCAAATCGATGAAGCACATTTTCACATGGAAAACTGCATTTTTAGAAAACAAAGTTGCTGTTCCAATATTTAGTTGATGATGGCTTCAAATGTGGTAATGGGAAGGCAACAAGATGAATATTAATGTATTGCAGTAACTCATTGCATGTGACTGTATCACAAATAGAAACCACTTGGGCTAATGCTACATGTGACAATTTGTTACATTACAGCTTCATGCAGTGACAAAATGTATACCAATGGGCCACCACTTGTGACCGCTTTGTAGCCATCCCAGCCATCTGGTGTTTGTGACCTAAAACTCAACCCTCATTTGGGGAAATATTTTCGGCTGCAAAATGTGGCTTAAATCATTCCATTGCCCGAAGGCCATGATTTAACACATGTAAGATCTCCAATGGCTGCCTTGGTCTACCAGACTTTGTGCAGAGTAACTGGACTTCTAGAGCACAGAGGCCCCAAGGTCCATGGTTTAACACATGTAAGATTTCCAATGGCTGCCTTGGGCTACCAGACTTTGTGCAGAGTAACTGGACTTCTGGAGCACAGACCAGTGTAACTGTCAGGCTACTGGTCTACCGAGCAATGTAAGTAGGATACCTTTAGCATAAGAAATATGTGAAAGGTACCTAATGAGATTTCAAGGCCTGTGATTTATGGTGGCAGCCATGTTAGCTAGATGTTGATCAGAGGAGAAAGAAAAATCTTAAAGGACCAGTACAAGAGAAAAAAATGATATTTACATTGGTACGACAGATATTTCTATCCAGCACTTGTAAAAATGGCATATGTGAAGCTGAATTCCTGATATTTATTGGTTTGGTCTCTTTTTCTGCTGGTTGCAGCCTAATTGAGTTTCCTGGGGCACCTCCACTGGAAACAAATAACTTTACTTATGAGATAAAAGAGGACTACAACCTCAAGGAAGAAAAAAAAAAACTCCCAGTCTTACAAATGAGATATTCAGCTTCAAAGATACTGTTTCTCCCAGTACTGTGTAGGAAAAAATGCCCTTCCAATCCAAATGGGAGTTTTTATTTTTCCTGGTGTTGCTGGTCCTTTAACCAGATTTCTTTATAAAGATGATAAAAATGAACACTGCTCATTTCCATTCATGTCGCAATGGCTTCTGATGTTTGTTTTGGTGGAACTTCCTTTTTAATGAGCTCTTTTTTTTCTGTTTTTTTTTGCAGCATAACTAAAGAGAGGACAGAGGTTGTCCTTCAGGGAACAAGCAGCTCGGATCCCAGTGACCCCAGTGCTGTGTGGGAGGAGTACGAGTTTAAATGTAAGCCAGGGAATTTAACTAGGCGTCCATGTATTATAACTCCTTATCACTACCGCCTGGACTGGCTCATGTGGTTTTCTGCTTTCCAGGTAAATTAGGTACACTTTATTCCATTAGCAATATTTATTTTCCAGTACACTAAGGCCTCATTCGTGTTAGTGTTCTTAGCCTGCCTGTGAGTGTCAAATTGGAAATGCGTTAAAATCACGTCCATGAGAATTTTTTTTTTTTCTTTTAAAGGGGTTGTTCCTTTTCATATTCATTTTTAATATGTTGAAGATGGACATTTGACAATTGGTTCTAATTTTTTTAAATTCTAAAATGCTGTTTTTGAATTAATGTTTGTTCTTTAAATGATCTCTGGGTTGCTAGGATCCATTGACCTAGTAACCAGGCACTGGATAAAGGACAGACTGGAAGAGTGATGGTACAGGCCCTGACAGAAAACGAATAAATAGTAAACACAATTTCAAGATTCACATTAATAGATAAACTGGTTGCTGAGAGGTCACTAACCCATGGCAACTGTAAAGATGATCCAAAACAAGCTACAAAAGTGAAGTAAAGCAAAGTCAAATAATTCCAAATCCTGAAAAAAAAACACAAAAAAAACTGGCGACTGTCTTAGAGTGCCACTATCTGCGACATATTAAAAATAAATTGCAAGTATACATACAATTCAATGCAAGTCAAGTCCCATAATGTTGGGTAAAAATGGACGGTATGTAAATTGGATTGAACTCTTTAAAAACACACTCCATTTCCACATATCTTGCAGGATGCATGGGAGTGTGAGTCTAGAAGGGAGAATTTATCAAAGTTGAAATTGTTTTTTGATGGACTAGTGCTGGAGAAACAGTGTTTATTTTATTATGCCAGTATCACCCATTTAAAAATGCTGTTTTCGCCGTGTAGAAAATCACTTTTTTAATGAAATGTTTTCCATCCTGTAAAAATCAGCAAAAAAGCTTAAATAAGGTAGATATCTCCCCTAGGACTAATTTACTGAAATACCTGTACATCAAAGTTGCAGCAAGCTGCAAATCACTTGGTTGCCCACAGTTGGAAAATGCAGTGTGAATGTGCAAATGCAGTGCTATTGGAAGCAATGGGATGTGGCTACATGCAAGCAGACTCACTCAGATACAGAACCCAACAAATCTTTAGGTCTGTTCAGCTACTGGTATCTTTGTCTTTCTGTCTGGAGCTATTAAGTCCTGAAAGAAACAGGGCTGACGTTTTCATTGGATGGAGTTGGGAGTGTTCTGTCGGTAGGAAGAAGCTTTTACTGTAGAGTATCTTATGTGGCAAGAGGCATTAGCGCACCACATACTAAGATGTAGCTGCTGAGGTCTCATTTAAAAGTTAGAATGTAGGTGCAGTGGTAGGATATTTGCTATGGTTCTAGTACCCCAAGGGAACCCCAAAGAACATTGAGAATAAGCTGTTCTAATGAATAAAAACCTTGCAGAATTGTTTTATGCACATTCTAGGGTGAATATGGTGAGGCATATAGGGTATGGATTAAGAAACTAGTAGTGACTGGTAAGCCTGTGGGTTAGGGAGGCCTTCAGGATTGGCCTGAGGTCCATTGAAGCCCTGTGCGACAATGCCAGGGCACGCACCGTAGCCCGATGATGAAATATCAGAAACATCCCACGATGATCAGTTCCATTCACGGGAAAGATTAAATAGGGCCTAATGCCTGTACAAACCCCAAAATCAGAAAAGTTGGCACGTTGTGTAAATCATAAATAAAAACAGA
>WMED01022083.1:0-11760 GCA_019650415.1 Pipa parva | reverse complement strand
ATAAAGACTATTTTTTAGCTACAACTGTGGAGTGCCGGAGGATTTTTCAAATTTTGTTATCTGTAGGTATTTAGATGGAAGGATTTGGAGCTAGACACATCATGCTGAATGAAATTTTGACAGAAAAAGCAAAGGATGGTGGATGTGGCAACAGCTTTCCTTAACTGTTTCTGAAAGAAAGACCTAGTAACACATTTTAGTGCTAAGCAAATGATTTACTCACACTCTGCCCTGTAAATTTGAGAGTATTAATTAATAGAAACAGATAAAACTCTGCAATGCAGAGTTCCGGTCAATTCTGCTTATTTCACTGATGGGGCTCTGATTCTTCCAGTAGTAACAGAACAGCATTTCAAAGCACTAAACTGGCACTAGCCTAAAAGGATATTTTCATCCTCAATATATTACATTTTAAATTTTTATTTCTAACAAACTCACAAAGAGTACTTTAGTGTATTTCTGAGATTAAAAATGCTGCTTTCAAAAAATAGTCATTTTTAAAAGTACCATTTTCAGTCTTTCCGTAAGAGTCTCATCTCAAGTACTGGTACTGTGCTGATAGTCTCAGCAGGCTGCACTGATGAAAACAATGCCTATGGCAGGCAGTCTTCCTATTACAATGATAGGGTGTATTTGAGTCCTCTGGGGCGGAATTTATTAGAAAAACGAAAACAGCGATATCGGCTGATTTTTTGCTGATATCGATACTGCCGATATCTGATGATTTTTACCGATATTGTGATAATGATGTTGCCGGTATCGGATGATTTTTAGCGATATCGCGATACCGACCCTGCTGATATCGTAATTTTCCGATATCGATATCCAGTTATCGACAGTATCTATATCGCAATATTGATTTTTTTTTTCAGTGATATTATGGATGTTTCCATAGAAATTAACAGATTAACAGATTTCGATATCGCGATATCGATATTGCAGATATCGTGAAATCGTCCGATATCACAATATCGACAGTATCGACATTGTGATATCGGCAAATATTGTCTGATATCGTGATACCGGCAAATATTGTCTGATATTGTGATATCGGCAGTATCGACATTGCAATATCGAAAAAATCGACGATATCGTGATATCGACATAAAATGGCCAATTTCAGCAATATCGATATTGCGACATCGGTATAAAATAGCTGATATTGCAATATCAATATTTATGATTTTTAATACATTTCGCCCCTAAAATGAGATAGAACTGTAGTACTGATAAAGAAGGAGCAAAAAATGTGTGTCATTTTTTCACATTTACCACTTCTCTTAAGGTGATGACACAGTTTTAGCTACCAGTCAAACTCCTTGCCAATTCGTATTAAAGGTGTTTTGACAGCGAAAACTACCACCGAATTCAAATCACTCCTTGTGCCACTGCTCTTAGGGGGGCAACTCTTTTGGTCTCGCCAAGACTGAAATCCCTTTAAAGCGCTCGCTGATGTCCACGTGCAGGACATCAGCTAGCGCATATCAGTCAGTGCGAAATGCGGCAAAGACTCCACACCTCACTTCGGACTATCGTGAATTCCCTCCTAGGTGAAAAGGTGCATTTGCAAATTTAGAAAGTTGCTTGCATCCCACAATTTGGTGCAACAAATTCCCATTATACATCTGCATAGAAACAATCTTGTTACGCTAGTAAGTATGTTAGTGGTGTCTTTCTGCTTGTGTAACAATTTTGTCAATGTCTTTTTTCTCTTCAATTCATTTCCTGAGCAAGTATATTAGTGGCATCTTTTTTGTGCATCAAAAGGAAGAGATAGAACTTCTTCATCCAGCAATGTTATGTATTTGGTGATATGGAGTTCATGTGACTCACCAAAAAAAAAAAAGGGGGGGGGATTATTTAAACTCTGGATTCACCCTCTGACCAATGTTCCTTCTAATTTTGTAAAGGCTGTGTGCGCAAGATATTTTGTATGTGCAAAATTATAAGCCTAAGTAAATAATTGTGCAATACATAAATATTTAAATACAATTTTAAATTTTTAAATACAAATTTTTTGTGCGCACCATTTTAATCTGTGTGCGCTGGTTTGACAGGTCATGTGCGCGCGCACACGCGCACAGCTTAGAGGGAACATTGCCTCTGACCCAACAGTATATGATGAAAGAACCAATTAATTTTTTGTTTTGTGACCTGTCATCATTATAATCATGTGCTATACTTTGCTTAACATGTTCTTCACTGGGAAAGGGGTAAAAGCAGGTAAGGCTTTGTGACACTGTCATTGACGCCAGCACTAGACAAAACACTAAAATACTTTCTTATGGATTTCAGTGGCAACCACATAAAAGTGCCTAGTGACTTCACACATGTGGTAAAATGAAAAGTCACTAGCCACTCTGAGTTTAACTTTTATTGCTTGGGTGATTCTATTTCCTTTTATCATGCAACTCACTTCCTGTTCTTTTTAGACCAAAACAGCCTGGCTTCGTAGCTAAATTCCAGTAATATTCTGTCAACAACAATGCCACATAAATCACAATCAGTCACAAAACCAATACATTTCCTCTGTTTACCATTTCAGCCTGGAAAGTCCTTGTAGGACTAACTAGCACACTGCTCAAGTCATGACTGAACTACTTAAAATATGTTACTAATGAAATTTGATTTGTACATATCAACACATAACAGCTGCAATAGCTTCTTCTAACAACTTCTTCTAATAAAACAGAGGCATAAGTGCACCTAGTAATGGTAGGACTACATTTTGGTCTCATGAGTTTCAGTTAAAAGTCCAAACACAATATGGGCTCAAGGCCTAAAGTATTCTGGCTGCACAAAATCCACTGCTTTTTTTTTAGTTTGTTTCATGAGGCCTAATTTGTTTCCTGCAACAGCAATAGTATTTCTGTCTATTTACCTCAGCCTATAAAATTATTTTTAATGGTTAAGCTTTTTACTCATTTGGAGTAGTTTTTGCACTTGCTGTAGGAATTATCCCCCTGCTTCTTTATCTAATACTAATGAAGAGCAAATGGCTTTAAAATTAAAATCTCAATTTGCCATTGCTGAGAAAAATACATGTAATATGTGTATAAAGCAAGCTGCCTACATAGTCTAGTCTTTGTACTTAATTTAAAAAATGTCAGTTCAGCACTATGGCTAACTACTTGCTATCGATATGGTCTTAAACCTGTCTAGTCTAATAAATCAAGGCTTGAATTTGAATAACCTCTGATGACAGGTCATTTTTCAGAACACTGTATACTTCCCATGATAGTAAAGCAGTTTAAAATGCTTTAGCCTGAAGTTCACAAATTAATAAACGCTCACATCATGATATGTAACTTCAACACTACCCCACATTGTCTATTATCCAGTGTCATAACTTCATTTTAAAAGAGATCACCACACTGCATTGTCTATTATCCAGTGTCATAACTTCATTTTGCAAAATATATTTGGAACGAAAAAGTATATTCTTTCAGTCTTACAGAAATGTAGTGATCTATTTAGCCTTAGTTGAAACGAGTCAGAATTAATAATGTATTAACCCCATGTCACCCATACTATACTATTGTGATCAATCAGATTACACTGTGTAGCAAGCATTATATGATAAAGCATAATTGATGCTGTGTATGATGTGACACATATTATTATAATATGTGCTAATATGTGACTTCCAGATAGCGCCATGTGCTATTTACAGGACATATGTACATATGCTGCTAGGAGGTCCTGTTAACCTTCACATTTAAAGGGTCAGAGGCTTTCTCTAAGCTGCCTTTCTCCAAATGACTTGGAAAAATCCCAAGATCCTGAAGAGGTTGTGCAGTGGGGGAGGAGTAGAGAGCACATGACCTGCTAGAAGGAGTTGCTCTTTTCCTAGTGCACAGAAAGGCAGAATTCTTATTTCTCTAAAAAGGAAAGTTTCAGCTTAATAAAATTCAACTATGCCTAAAAAGACCACCCCAAACAAACCTTTTTTCCAAAACAATTGCAAAGTTATTTACCTGTTTGCCTTCAAATGTGTCATGTAAAATACACTCCTTCGTGTAGCTGCCAATCAAGCTCTAAGGGGGTAATTCAGCAAAGAGCGAACTTACCCTCCGATCCTTTGCATCAGCTCGCACAGACTGTTACGCGTTTGCTGATGTCCTGCACGCGGACATCAGTAAACGCTTTAAAGGGTTTCCAGTCTCATTGAGGCTCGCGAGGCTCGACTTGAGACACCTCGCAAGACTTGAATCCCTTTAAAGCGTTTGCTTATGTCCGCGTGCCGGACATCAGCGAAGCGTAACAGTCTCTGCAAGCTGATGCGAAGGATCAGAGGGTAAGTTCGCTCTTTGCTGAATTACCTCCTAAATCACTTGTGAAAATGGCTGCTGCAATAAAACAATATTTGACCCATTTGAATTGATATTTGTAATATCAGTATTTACAGCAATGATTTAAATATTTAATTGAAATTGAAATAATTAATATTAGTTTCCAGTAAGTGATTGAGACCCTTAGCACTAAGTTTCTGAGCTGCTGCGGAGAATCGGAAAATATTTTGCCAGTTGCCTTCCTCAAACACAGATAGTGAAGGAAAGCAGTATCAGTTTCCATCAAATAATCCTGACCTTTAGTGCTATGTGTCTGTTAAAACACAGGGAGACTGGCAGCTACATGGGGAAGCTACTGCATCTGCATTACATTGAGGGAGCATAGCAAATATAAACAAGGTTTCCAGGAAAATGTTACATAATTTTTATTGACAGTGATTTGGGTGTTGGCTTTTAAGATCTTTTAGAGTTTAATCAAGCTCAATCTTCCCCATTAAAGATGCCCATAAGCCCTTAACAGAATTCTCTCTCTACAAAGTAGATAGGTTAAGCATAGCATTTAGGCACCAGGCAGTGGAGTGAACTACATCAATTTTATCAAAATCAGAGTGGCAGCTGAGAGCTAACAAAAGGTCATAAAGGAAGTATTACTTCACTGGGCAGATGGTAGGAACTATCCCTTTGGTCAGGCCTTAGTCCATGGTCACCCTATCTTTTTTCAGTTTTAGTCTCAATTTTTTTTATGTGAAATAATCCACACAGGCTATTGTGTTTTGCACCGTATGCAATAATAATCCCAGTTAAAAAAAAGCTCAGCCACCATAAAGACAGTGCTTCAGTTATGATACAGCCAATGATATAATAATTATTATCATTAGCCAATGATACAGGGATAGTAAAAAAATTAGTTTGGTTGTTTGCTGTTTGTGCACAGATGCTTTTCCACAGAACACAGCTTTTTAAAAATATGATGATGCCTATTTCCAAAGGCAACAGTGCAGAGATCTGTCTTCCCCATTGCTTGGGTGGAGCACCAGTAAAAGAGAACTATAAACCCTCTTACAGGGGAACTATAGTCAGGTTACATCTTTACATATGCAGTACTATACCTTAGTGAAAAGTGTTTCTCTCCAGTAGATTTTTCATGTGAAGCAGAATGATTTATAACAGAGCACTGATAAACTCTCGCACCAGGAAATGTGTGTGATATAACTTGTAAACATGAGAAGAAAAAGCTGCCTGACTGCTATTGGCTAAGCAGTGTGCTGACCTTTTGGCTTCATCAGACATGCTTTGTTTACATTCCTGAAATGCAGGAGATTAGAGTCTAGAACTCGGGAAAGCTAACTTGTGCACAGGCGTTACATTATATATTAGGCAAAAATGTCTGGGGGAGGGTACCCTTTCATGGAAAACTGGCCAGTACATGTCTCACACACATTTCCTGGTGTGGGAGTTTTCCAGTGTTGTTTCATCTGAAGCAGGATAATTTATTACACATCTACTGATGAGAAATGCTTCTCACTAAGGTATAGTACTGCATATATAAAGATGTAATCTGACTATGGTTCCCCTTTAATAAAGTACATAATTCCTAGACAAAAGTTTTCTTGGGCTTTTGTTCTGCTTCAATCTTTCTTCCCACTGACTAAATGCATCCCAGCACTTGTCCCTTTACTCACTCTAGTGGCAATACCAATCCCAGTTTACCATCAGCTGTGCCAATTCTTCCTGCAAAACTAGTTAGTAGCTTTGACCCACATACTTCCAGGAGTCATTTGTTTTTTATTAGACATTTGACTTTTAACTAGTTTGTTGCTGGAACTTTGCTGTTTAATTATTGATGACTTTGTTTGTAACTGGACACTTTGGACTTTGCAACTGAACTTTAACCCTTGGTAAGAAGAAATAAAACAGGATGAAACTGAAGGTTTGGCAAATTTCTGGATAAATTCCAAATGCTAAAACGGACAGTGAGAAAAATGGTGAAAGGTTCTTCTATCCCTAATTAGATGTCTTTGTCTTATTATCTGCAATCTGCAGTATGTGTGTCTACTTATTTATGTCAATAAATCTGTTTCAGAGCTAGTAATACAGTGTAGCACTGTATAATGTTACCTACACACATCCTCAACCTGGAATGAAATCAGTATGATATTAACCCTTCTGCCTCACAAGAAATTCTTTACTGGCAAATGACAGTGATGAGATTCATACTGTATATTAGTAGTCCCTGCAGTTCCATAGCATTATGTTGTTTGATATTATTCAAACCATTAAAACGGCACAGAGAGCTCTCACTGGGGGTCTGATGCTTATTGTAATGCATAGACATTCATGCACAGCTGCTCAAACTGAGTACATACTGTGTGCAAATTAAGTCTGTTATTGCTGCATGCAGATAAAGTAACATAAAGTTGTTGGTGAGAACTGAAATAATCCCACAATGAATAAGGAGGCTTTTAAATAATGAAATGTAGAGATAGATAATGTCCTGTACCAAATTACCCAGCGCGGCCCTTTGTGTACAACTGTATAAGCCAAAAGCGATAAGTTAAGTGCTTTCTGATTCTATTAAAAACAGATTTCAAAAAAAGTACATTTGTTTGAAATTCTGAGGCTCGCAATTAGAGGAATGTGACCTCCTAAACTACATAGTCAAGGCAATCTGCCAGTAAGAAGAAATCTCATGTCCTTAAATCCGGAAGTAATTATCTATATAGGCCTGGCAGCAATCATTAGTAAATTGGCCAGATGTGACCTTCCTGATAGGGACAGCAAAAGATTCGGAGGTCTGGACTGTGGAATATCGATGCTGCTTCTGCAAGACTGTAAGTGAAACCTTTAAAAGCTTTGATCTAAGTAATACATTTGGTTCATGGTGGTTTGTGCCTTTGCTGTTTGTTAATTTGTTGATGACAGCAGCATATCAAACATTTAGAAAGTAATTAAATGCTCTTTTTGCATAGTAAGTTATCAACAAGTTAAATACTTTTGCTTAGTTGCAGGTGAGGGGAACGCAGCACATACAATTTTCTGGAAGGAACAATAATGACTTCCAATCAAACAAACATGCAATGACAGTGATACAGCTCTTGAATTCATTGATTGTAAGTATTTAAAAGTTCTTCCACTAGCCCCTTAAAGGACCAATAATACTAGAAAAACAAAAAAGGCACTATCAGGATTGGATTGGCAGTTATTAATACACATCATGTGTATACTGTTAGTGTTGAAGTTGACTGAGTTTTTTGTTATGTGTTTCTTTTTGCTGATTATAGCCAACTTCAGGGTATACAGACCACAACAAAGTTTATTTCTTTTTAAATGAAAAATAAATTGATACTTCCTACAGGGGATTTAAGTGCAATTTGACTGAGTTGATCTGCCTTTATTTCTTCTTTAGCGATATAACAAGTGACTTTTGGATCCACAGCTCCCTTTGCACTGGAAGCGAAGGCATAACTATTTGCTGGAGTGGCAGACACCTGAGCACAGTGGATAAAACACAATATGGGCAACAGAGATTCTTAAAATAGGATTTAATATGACAACTGGAAAATAGTGCAATTGGCAGTAGGACTGACAATACTCACAGAATGTTAAGCAAGAGCAAATAGAACAATAGATTAAGCATGATAGACATGGCCAAGAACAGTTGGCTTTCACAGGGGGTAATTCAGGAAAGAGCAAAGTTACCTTGTGATGCTTCTCATCAGTTTGCCGAGACGGGTACGCACTCCCTGGTCTCCTGCAAGCTGAGATCAGCGAACGCTTTAAAGGTACTTCGGCTCACCTCGCGACCACTCGAGTCGCCTCAGTACCTTTTAAGCGTTCTCTGATCTCTGCTTGTAGGAGACCAGGGAGCACGTACCTGCCTTGGCGAACTGATGAGAAGCATTGCAAGGTAACTTCACTCTTTCCTGAATCACCCCCTTAGTCTCCATGCTTGGATCCTTAACTGAGGCTCAGATGTCCAACTCAGATCTCTCCAGTAATGCCCTAATTTTCACCTTGGAAGGTGATGTCCTACCTTCTCTGGCAAAAAACTATTGTGCCCTATTACAAGTTATATTCTGCTTTAATAACAACGTAAGGGCTATCACATTGGTTGTTTTCTTTCAGGAGTTGAGCTTTCTTTACTTTTACTGATCATAGAAGGTGTCCCACGGAATACCATATGTTCTTCAACCTTGTAAAGACTTGGCAGATGGAACTATAGTAACATCACCTAGGGGCTACAATTGGAGAAAAGACTTTCACATGATCTAATGGGAGAGCCCAGTTTATCTAGCTCTCCCCTAGTGTATCTAATAGATTCCTAGTAAATATCCCTATTGGCTCCCTACAGATACCAGAAACTGAGTTATTAACAAAAATGTTACACTACGGGGGAAGTTTCTCTGATACCTATATTGGTCTTTCAAAAATGATATTCACTTTAAGGGGGGAAATCACCATAGTGCGAAGTGAGCTCCGGATCCTTCGGCTCACTTCGCACAGATTGTTATGCGCATGCTGATGTCCTGCATGCGGACATCAGCAAACACTTTAAAGGGATTCCAGTCTCGGCGAGGTGACTCTTTTGCTCTCGCCGAGACTGGAATCCCTTTAATGCGCTCGCTGATGTCCGCGTGCAGGACATCAGCGAGCGCATAACAGTCTGTGCAAAGTGACCCAATGGATCCAGAGCTCACTTCGCACTATGGTGAATTCCCCCCTAAATGTAACCTTTATTATGTTGTGGTCTGTGGTTTTATATGCTAATTATGACGACTATGATCATATTTCATCAGTTTTCATATTTTGTATTTTATTTCACCATTTCTTCGTTTGCTCCAAGCCTTTCTTGTTTACACTAAAACACAAGTGCATTCAGAGACAGGTCAAAAGACAGATAGTACAAGCCCTGCACAGAAATATAAATAATGAAAAAGTATTATAAATAAAAAATACAGCTTCACATTAAAGAGTATGTCTAGCTCCTGTGGGGTCCTGACAACCAAAAAAAAAAAAAAAAAGATGAAAAAGAAGGGAGAGGCAAATAATTCAAACATCAAAACAAATACAGACCAGTTACAAACAGTCCTAGGATACCATTGTTTGCAATATCTTAATTCATTTGGTGAACACCGAATTTAGGGAAATTTATTATTTTTCAACTCCCTGTTATGTTCTGTGATGCTTGCTATGCTGTTTTAAACATTTTCAATAAAGATTATTGATTCAAGCTATCTTATTAAGACTCCTTCAAAGTATTCTGTCTACTGTTATTGATTAGAGACCCAGTAATACCTTTTAAACTTATTGCCCAGGAACCAAGCACATACATTGCTCATCTTCTTTGAATAAGTGGCAAACACTGGCCAAAAGGGGCAGAACCAAGACCCATTGGAGTCACACATAGATGAGTTCTGAACAGTCAGCTTTTTGTATTTGTTTTTTACTTTTAGTGATTCATCTGACAAACTATAAAAGAATACAGAGAGTCAAAACTAAATAATGAATTTCAGAATGCCTAGTGCATGCAAAAGGGAAAAAAATGTATTGGAATTGCTAACTACACATTAGTGAAATCCCAGGAAGGATGCAAAATAAGCAGTGTTCGTAAAATCTGCTAAATTAGGGCTCATGGGCCCAACACTTGTATGTTTTATTTTAGTTTCAGGGCAAATGAAGAATGATACTATGACTCAATAAATCTTTACATGATCTATAGCACCACGTTTTGAAAAGTAGATGCCTTTTCTTCGTTCCGCTGTCACATGCAGTAAACACTAAGGAACAAGGGGGAAAGCAAGCGGTATTTTATCACACTCATCTCTCCTGTCAATACAGCACATAAAGTTTCTCTGCTCTACCAATAAATCCGCCACATTGTGTTGCCTGCTTTGCTAAACAAAGTCATTGTTTCATGGAATATTTATAAATTGCAGTGAAATGATAATGATTATTGCTAATTATATGACTCATATTGGTATCCTGTGGTGAAAAAAGAATTCTAAATATCCCTCTGCGAACATCCAGCCAAGTATGTTTTTTTTTCTCATAACGTATTCTGTAAATATTATCTGCCTTGAAAATGCAGGTCCCTCAAAACATTATTTAATCGAAATGGAGAATCCAACTGTTAACGCTGATGGCATTATATATACAGTTGTTGAATGTATATCTTTATTTTACCTGAATGTTTTCCACCCATCAATGGAATAAGCAGTTCTTCCCTGTTTTTTCATTAACACTAAGGTGCAACAAGCCATGGCAAATTCTAATAATAAAACAATCGGCATTGATTCATCACATACATACTGTGTAGACTGAACGGGAAAGAATAAATGTCAGGAATCAGTAAGGCAAATTGGCAGAACATTTTCATATTGTCTGTTGTGCGAAGGTTAAAAGAACTGGAAAGTGGTTTCATCTCTCACTAATGTTCAAACAGGATGGGGGTAACTAGAGTTTGTTTTACAGATAATAATGGGATTACATTGAGAGCTGTGCTGTTATCCATTAACTAAAGCAAAATAATAAAATATTAACAACTCTGTATAAACATTTTATCGTAGCCTTCTGAAAAAAAGAATCCCAAGCCCCAATGTGCTATGTAAACAGAATACATCATTTGAAGGTCCAAAGAAATCTGTTCCTCCAACTGTTGTTTCTCACTCAAGGCAGTCTTCTCCACTTTATCTTATGCCCTTGTCTCTCTTTCTCTGGCATTTATCCTTCATATACTGTAAGTCACTAGACTTGTCTCAGCTTCGTTTGGTTCTCTAGAATTTATCCTACATATCAGTTTCATTTGGTCACACTTTTGTGATGCTTAACTAGAAGCATTTACAGAATTCTATACACACATTGCCAATACTAGCATCTTAAGAATTTTAAAATATCCAAAGTGCAAAGGATTATATAGATCAGGTCATTTTTTGCTCTATAGAAAGAATCTCTTCGGTAGCAGAATTCAGTTAAGTATACATTCAAATAGAGGGTCAGAGTTTGGAAAGTCCAGTTAAGTCCACAGAAAACACCTCATAAAGGGGGGAATTCACCATTGAGCGTAGTGAGCTCTGAATCCTTCAGCTCACTTCACACATGGTGTTATGCGCTCGCTGATGTCCTGCACGCAGACATCAGTGAGCGCTTTAAAGGGATTCCAGTCTTGGCGAGACCAAAAGTGTTGTTAAATAGTTTATAAACATGTTTGGAGTAGCCAGAGTGTGGAACTCTGAGAGTTCATTTTGTTTGGGTAGACAAGAGTGGAAACTCTTTTACAAAGTCATCCAAAATGAAAGATATCAGCTTCATGAGCACTTCTCCAAAACACGTCAGGATTCAACTTCCCCCAAAACTCAGCAGAAGCCTTTCTGTCTATTGTGATTAGCTTTTTAAAAGGTCTATGAGTTTACAAAAATATAGTAACAACGAAATCCGGCACTCCAAATGTGTAATGAAGTTACTTTATTGA
>WMED01022082.1:0-11760 GCA_019650415.1 Pipa parva | reverse complement strand
ATTTGGAGACAGGGAAGGAGAGCCTGCTTGTTAGGGGGCGTTCCTGTAGTGTTTGAGTGGAAAATGGCAGCTTTTATGTTTTGTAATCAGGCTGAGATTGAAGTAAGTGTATTTTCAATATGCAAACTTTTTTTGGTTCGTAATTACTTGATTTTCATTATAAAGTCACATATAAAATATGTAATAATTCTGAGCTGACGGGTGCACTTTAATTCACCCAGTTATAAATAATGAACATAAGCAATTGTGAAATAGATGTTTATTATAACCTTACTGCAATGTACTTTGAAAACTTGAATAAAAAATATAAATACAAAAGAAAAAAATATTTCCAAGCTTGATCAAGCATGTGGTTAGGAGGGTTACCCAGAACCTCAACTATCTTGTTCATTTGATCAACCTCATTCGATCCCACTGTTGTCTTTTTATTCGTAATGTTATTAAAATTGGAAAAAACATCTTATGTTCTCTTCTTTCTCTGCCTTTCCCTCTCACCATCATCTTGTCTCCATGTTTTCTTGATTACGCCTGTTGTTAATCTCTTCACCCTTATTCTTTGTCTGTTGTTTCCTGTCTTTATTACACTTTTGTTTTGCTGCTTTGCATTCATTCCAATTTACTTAATTGTATCTTCCTCTTTCCTTATCTATATTGTTTTTTCCTTACTACTCATTTCCTGTTTGGTTTCCTTACCTTCCATTTACTTGCAGCCTGTGGAAGCCACTGATGATGCCTTCTGGGACCAGTTCTGGTCTGATTCCTCTACTTCTGTGCAAGATGTGTTTGCTTTGATTCCTGCAGCAGAGATTCGAGCAGTACGGGAGGAATCGCCATCAAACCTCGCCACTCTCTGTTACAAGGTAAAAAATAAAGAATAGAAATGTGTGTATTTTGTAGAAAAGGTGTGTAAAATGTGCCTTATTATTATTGAAAATAATTGTAATACTCTGCTTATGAAATTAAGGTGTCAAAACAGTCTGAAATATCTTAGGCTTTGCCTGCCCTGACTTCCATAATACACATTTCCTGCAGGCAGTGGAAAAACTGGTTGCAGGAGCAGACAGTGGATGCCATTCCGATAAAGAGAAGCAGATGGTTTTAAACTGTGCACGCCTGCTGACACGTGTTCTGCCATATATATTTGAGGACCCAGATTGGAGGGGATTCTTCTGGTCATCAGTGCCTGGCGCAGGGCGCAACCAGGTCAGTCTGCAACATCAGTCAATTTGCAGTTGATTTGGTCTCCCTCTTTCAATACTTCCCTCAATTCCTCTTTCTTACTCATATATTTTTAGTATTCTCCTGATGATTTCATTGGATAGCTTGTTTCTCAGTTCAAAAGTTTTTAGCTACCCATTAGTCTCCTTGAACATTTCCTTATAAATATTTTGCTTCAGAACTTCACTACCTGTTGGTCAGTCAACTCTGGCATCAGTCATGGCTATATTCTTTTCTAACTGTTCATTTGTATATGTTAGGATGATGACGAGGATGAAGATGGCTCTAGACCTTTGGCAGAGTCTTTACTTCTGGCCATAGCAGATCTTCTTTTCTGTCCAGATTTTACAGTTCAAAGCCACAGAAAAAGTGGAATGGTAAGATACTGTAATCTGACTATATCTTTCACACACTTACACCTATATTAACCTAGTGAAATCCCAAGATCCTGTTACTTTTAATTGGTTAATATGGGATCATTTACATTATTCTTTGACTTTGAAACACTCTTCCAATTTTGACTTTTCAGGATGCTGCAGAGGATATTCATACCTTGGACAGCTGTGAGTACATATGGGAGGCTGGTGTTGGCTTTGCACATTCCCCAACACCTAACCACACCCATGATCTCAACAGGTGAGCAAGTAAATTACATAAAATATAAGGTATGAGAGAAGAGACCATAGTGTTTATGCATGTTGTACCTGTTTGAAAGGTGTTTTGTTTTTTTGTTTTTGTTTTGTTTTTTAGTATTTTAGGGTTGTTTATAAAATGTTGAACAAGAGGTGTGGTATTAGCAGCATGTATAACCTGAGAAGGCTACCAGAGATCTGAATTCAGATTAAAAAGTCTAGGAGAAGAGTGGAAAGACAATGATTGTCCTTTTCTTTAGGACTGAATTATTGAAGCTGTTACTGACCTGTTTCTCAGAGGCCATGTACCTCCCCCCTTCTTCTGAAAGCAGCAGTGCATCAAACCCTTGGGTTCAGTTCTTCTGTTCCACAGAGAATAGGTGAGAGTAAGGAAAAGGGGTAAGCAGTCCATTTAATTCTGTCTTTCTTCTCTGTTTACCTAATCTCTCCCTCTCACCACTTGTAGGCATGCTCTTCCTCTTTTCACCTCACTGTTGAATGTGGTGTGTGCATATGATCCCGTTGGTTATGGGATCCCCTATAACCACCTGCTCTTTTGGGATTCACGAGAGCCATTGGTGGAAGTGTCTGCTCAGCTACTCATTGTTACACTGGATTCTGATCCAACAGTGACTTCCGGTCCCAGCATGGATGGAACCACCACCAGTACTGCCATGGATGAAGCAGAGGTAAGTGACAAGGTTTCCTGAAAAATAGTTACTTTAAACTTGTTTTAGGTAACATTTCACACCTTTGCACTTTACTTGCAGAGTCCAACACCTGATAATCTATTCGTCAATTATCTGTCCCGAATTCACCGAGAGGAGGTATGAGAGAGATGTGATATACATTATCCTTTTGGGATTTTTTTTTTCTTTTTTGTTTGTCTCTGGGCTCACAGTCCTTTTCCTATTCTGTCCCAGGATTTTCAGTTTATTCTAAAGGGACTGGCTCGCCTGCTTCTCAACCCCCTCACACAGACATACCTTCCAAACTCCACCAAGAAAATTAATTTCCATCAAGAGCTGCTCGTTCTCTTCTGGAAACTTTGTGACTTTAACAAGGTGACAAGGGTTTTTACACCCCTTTTTTGCATTATCTGTTGGGTTTTGTTTCTGTTCATTCAGTTATATGGAACGTGATGAACTTCCTTTTCCATAAAGAAAAAAAGTCATCACTTGTATCCCCAGGTTGCATATAAATATGCCAGAGAATACATTCAAGGTATGGTAGTCAAGGCGTGTTTTGTTCATATGTCCGTGTTTCAGGCCTTCCCCAGCATTGAAGGACAGAAACATTCATGTCCAGATTTTCACATTTTCAGAACTATGAATATTGAAGTCTCAGTTCTCTATTTTAACTTTATATCCATATCTTTAAGCTCTAACAAAATTGCTGTTGAGTGTGGTGTTAGTGTGCCTGGCAATTACCTAATCTCTTTCTCCCCTTGCGTATTTGGCTATAGGCATGCACTGCCTATTATTAAAAATGTCTCTGTGTTCTCAGTAATCGGGCCCTCAGCTACACACCAAGTTCTTTTTGAATGTCACATAGTATAACTAAAATAGTCCATGTCACAAGCCTCACATATTTACCGGTAATGTTGTTGCATTTATTATAATTCTATCTAATTGTCTTTATAAAGGCAAACCAGTTGCAGACATGAGCTCCTCCTGTACAAACTGCTTGTTACACTTGCCACCCACTTACTCATGTTTTTTCTGTTTCATGTGTTATAACTGAAAAATTGAAGGCAAAATGCATGTAGATGAGAATCTACTAAAAATGAACTATTTCCTTTGCAGAAATTCCTCTTCTTTGTACTTAAAAGTAGTGATGTCCTGGACATTTTGGTTCCTATTCTGTACTTCCTAAATGATGCACGAGCAGATCAGTGTAAGCCAATCTAAATTAATTAGCTCGGCTCCTTCGTTTACATTTAGCTTTCCTTACCTTTACTGTACTTCACTTCCTCCCTTAGCCCGCGTGGGCCTTATGCACATTGGAGTGTTCATTCTTTTGCTGCTGAGTGGAGAAAGAAACTTTGGTGTCCGTTTGAATAAGCCATACTCTGTGCGAGTTCCAATGGATATTCCAGTGTTTACTGGAACACATGCTGATCTTCTGATTGTGGTAAGCGGGTTTGTGGTTATTTTGAAGGACAAAAATTAGGAAGGCCCACTCACATGTTGAAGAGATTGAACTGTTATTCAGATGTCTGGCTGCATCATCTTAAAGTGCACCGGTCACCTCAAAACTCCAATACTAATTTAGGTTGTACTAATTAAATAAAGGTTTTTGTAAACATACATGTATTTTAAAAAATGTACTTTTAAACAGCGTTTCCCTGTCATCTTCCCTGTCAGCCTGACTTTTCGTTCCTGAGTCAGATGGGCAGGGCTAAATGATTGGAGAAGCTGTAATATCAATCTGAACCCTGCTAGATCGTGATTTAAGGGATCTGATTGGAGGAGCTATCATGTCAATCATCGTTTAGCCCCGCCCACTCCGACTCAGGAAGTTAAAGGCAGGCTGACAGGGAAGACGACAGAGAGAAACGCTGTATAAAGTTATATTTTTTAAAATACATATATATTTACAAAAACGTTTATTTCATCAGTACAACCTAAATTACTATTAGATTTTTAGGTGTCAGGTTCACTTTAAATCATAAACAAGAAAAAGGTCAATGCATTCTCTTTACATGTGTAGAATATTAACCAATTTATAATTCACCACTACTGACAAAGTGACATTTTTGCAACTTGTTATTTACACATTCAGTTATACAACCCTCTTATTGAACCATGGGAAGAGCACAATTTTTTAGTCTAAGTAGTTTTATAGTACCATGATCCCATTACAAAATGCATGAATATACCGGTAGTCCATTTAGGAATTAATCTGATATCCAGAAATGCTGAGTAGTGGTAATTAATTAATAAATAGATTAAATTGCTCAGTTGTGAAGAGAAGATATGCATTTGGATTCTGTTTTTAAAGTGCACCTGTCACCTCAAAACTAATACTAATTTAGATTGTACTAACGGAATAAATGTTTATGTAAATATAGATGTTTTGTTTTTTTAAATGTGCCTTTATACAGCATTTCTCTCTGTCATCTTCCCTGTCAGCCTGACTTTTCTTTCCTGGAGTGTTGGGTGGGCGGGGCTAAATAATCATTGATATCATAGCTCCTCCAGCCATATCCCTTAAATCATGATCTAGCAGGGATCTGATTGGAGGAGCTAAAATGTCAATCGTAATCACCCGACATAGGAAAGAAAAGGCAGGCTGAAAATAATAGAGAGAAACCCTGTATAGAGGTTGGGTTTTATTTTTCTTTTTAATACACAATATATTTTAAAAAACGTTTATTTCATTAGTACAACCTACATTAGTATTAGTGTTTTGAGGTGACGTGCATTTTAAAGATTTGTGTTTGCATGTTTCTGATGTTTATTCTTTGTAGAGTTGGCTATAGTAGGCCCCCAGTGCTGTATATTATCTGCTTATCCCATATGCATTTTGCTTTAATCTCTCTGCAGGTATTTCATAAAATTATCACCAGTGGACATCAGCGTCTTCAACCTTTATATGACTGTCTACTTACAATCATTGTAAATGGTATGTTCACAGGCTTTAGGATGTTGTGAAAAAAATGTGTACAGTTAATAAAACTAAAATAATCCATACAAGCTGCGCCAGATATGCATAACCTGAACTAATTTTTTTTTCCAGCAGGTGGCATGTACATTCTTTCAGTTAGTGCAGGGGTCTCAAACTCGCGGCCCGCGGACCAACTGTGGCCCTTAGGATGCTAGTTTGCGGCCCCCGGTCCTGCACTCTACCAAGTGTTTTTTTCGCACTGGATCTGACACAGAGGGAGTCCTAGCTGACTCCCTCTGTGCAAAGAGGAGGGCTCCTGTGACCCGATCGGTCACAGGAACCAATAGGAACCCGGGAGCGCATGTGATCAGTGCTTCCTGGTTCCTTCTCCTCTAATGTGCTGCCGACAGTGGCAGCAACAGCATCTGCTGCCGAACTCTGCCGGGGGGTAAGTAAAACAACCCCATCAGCCCCCCCTGACCAACCCCACGGCTACCACTGTAAAAAAATTTAAAATAAACCCCAATGGCCCCACAATACTCCCACACACCTTAGTGACCCCACAACACCCCGCAGTGTCCCCAGCTTGCCCCCCCAGCCATAAAATTTACCCCCAATTATAATAATAATTAAAAAAAAAATCAGAGATGCGCCAGTAGCCCATAAAGCCGTACCTTGCCCCGCAGAGCCACACATTGATCCGCAGAGCTGCACATTGCCCCCTAGACCCACATATTTCCCCAGCAGATGCAAATCAGCCAGCAGAGCTGCATATTGCCCCACAAAGCCGTTGATTGCCCCACAGGGCCATGTATTGTTTTTAATCTGTTGTTTTTTTGTGGAAAACCTGATGCGGCCCAGCCTCACCCAGACTCTACCTCCAGCGGCCCCCGGGGTAAATTGAGTTTGAGACCCCTGAGTTAGTGCAAATCTGCAATACTGACAATGGGTCCTGCTGTTCCAATGCAAGCACATTACATTGTTCTCTATGTAAACCCAACATATCTGTAGCATTGCTCAGTTCATCTCTATGGAGTTGCCACAGAATCACATAATTCCAGGATTATACTTTTTTCACATGAAAATCAAATCAATCGCATGATATGATCTGTCCTTTTTAAATGTCAGGATTTTCAGGCCTCTGAAGTCAGACACTACCGTAGCGATCAGGGCCAACTTTCTAGTGTTTTAGTTTTCTGTCTTAATGCACTAGTTACTGCAATGTCATTATATTGTGGTATCATAAAGAAATAACAACAGGGCATCCAAACCACAAAGTGCTGCTGTGTATATTTGCAGAATTTTACATTCTGGGTAGACCCCCAGATCCCAGCTTTCTTATTGGTATGCTGGAAGCAAATTGTTAGATAACTGCTAGATTGTGACAGCTGTAGTAATATTTGTATGGAACATTCTAATCATGGAAAGGAAGCCCACAATCCCTTCCTAACTTGCATTTGTTTCTTTGTCTCCTGACAGTGTCCCCATATTTAAAATCCCTTTCTATGGTGGCCTCCAACAAACTGCTTCATCTTCTTGAAGCCTTTTCCAGCACCTGGTTTCTGTTTTCCTCCCCTCAGAACCATCATCTTGTATTCTTCCTGCTGGAGGTGTTTAACAATATCATCCAGTATCAGTTTGATGGTAAGTGACATCTGTTTCTATTTTATTCTAGAACTATCTATTTCTCTTAGGACTCTTGGGGAACACAGGACCATGGGTAAAGTTCCCTCCCACTGGAGACAGGACACTAGAGTGAAAATGATTAGACTCCCACCCCATAGGCTTTACCCCATGCACAGAGCAGAGGAAGTCAGTTTAGTACCAAAGATTGTAACCAGAACATTAAACTGGAACAATCTATCACACAATAAGAAGGGTGGGTGTCCTGTCCACCCCCTCCCCCCAAGAGATCCAGAGAGAAAAAGAATTATCGGTGATTATAAAAATCTCCTTTTCTCTTAGGACTCTTGGGGGACACTGGACCGTGGGACATGGCTCTTAGCCAACTATTTCTTCGGTAAGGTGAATATGCCTAACAACCAGGGACTGATAGGAGTCAGGGAATTCCTGCACTCTCTATCCATCTTCCCCCTACACACTCTAATATCTCCCAGGTATTCTAAGACATTTATGTCAAAAGAAAATTGAGCTATAACAGGTCCCTGTCTGTACACAGCAGGAATTCTGGCTAGCCACTGGTTGAGAGAAAAGATTATATTCACTTATCTTCAAGATAGGTAAGAGTTATTACTCCCCCTTATATCATATACCATATCTTAGTATGGTAGATAACAAGAGTAATTGGGGAAAGTAAATACTGAGGGAACAGCTCACACTTCAGCTGCATTTCTGAGGGAACTTAATCTTTCTGCAGATTCCCCCCTCCTTCTCTCCCTTTCTCCTACTGTACACATGTAGCAGACATGCAGGAGAGTTTATGTGCAATTTAGATACAATATCTACTCTTACACAGAGAGGATATACTTCCTCACAGGCGGGATTGGCACTTATTTAGATCCAGTCTCCATTAACAACTGTAATACCGGCAGTGCGACTAAATTTTGCAAGGTAGTGCTAGCATCTTGAGAGTACCGCGGATGTTCTCAATTCGCGCTTTTTCTCTGCTAATGCTTCCTGCCCGTGGCCATTTTCTGAAGTGGGACACTGGACTGCGCTCCTCAGATTCTCTCCTTATCTCCTGCTTCTACTGATAACTGGATTAATCCCTCTTATCGGCTTTGCCGCTGAACAGACAGGGCTTCACCGGTAGGGAGTATTTACCCAGTTTTCTTTTTTTTTTTTTTTTTGCACAGACAGTCATAAAAGATAACACAGACATTTAGCTCTGTAAAATATCTGTATTATATATATATATATATAATACTCATTTATCTTAAAGTGATAAATACATAATTACCTTATCATTGCATGGCAATTGTCAAATTTTAATACTGGGACATACTGTCGGTCACATAACAGAACACATACCAAAATATTTGCATGTATTAAGTGTTCATCAAAATCTTTACTAGGGGGAACACAGGTCATGTGCGCAAAGTGTGCAATTATGTCTTCTGATTCTAAATCGCAAAATGTCCAGGAAACTTCTCAGCCCTCTGAGGAGGTTATTCCTGCATGGGTGCAGCAGCTTTCCCAATCTCTGCAGGGAATAGCTCCAATCCCTCATATCATTGAACAAATGCTAACGCTCTTTTATAATACTAGCAAAGCTCAGCGCAAGTGCACTGCGCCCTCAATTTCCTCTGATGTAGCATTATCCTCAACTGCAGATAATCAAATTTCTGAGGATAATTCCTCTGACTCCGATATGTCTGAGGGAGAAATCAATGAAGCCCCCAATAATGACAAAATATTTCATCCTGATTTGTCAGACATATCCGAATTCATTCAGAAAGTATTAGAGGCGCTTAATATTTCCAGCCCTCCTCAAAAGACAGATCCCTCAAAAAATATTTTTAAAAGGCAATGCAAACAATCTGGTATTTTTCCAGCATATGATCAATTAGAACATATTGTACAAGGGGAACGGCAAAATCCCGAGTTGTGTTTTCAATCTTCCTGCCGCCTTTCAAATACATATCCTTTTCCAAAGGAATGCCTAGATACATGGAGCTCTCCCCCTGCAGTAGATGCATCAGTATCCAGATTATCAAGACACACTACTATTCCAATTTCTAATTCTGCTTTTTTTAAAAATGCAGCTGACAAATAGATAGAAGGTCTCTTAAAGCCTACATTTTCTGCTATAGGTTTCTCTCTCTGCCCCGTATTTGCTTCAGCATGGGTAGCCAGAGCATGCGAACAGTGGACCTCTCAACTACTAGATAATATCCAGTCTGAGTCCTCTACAGAAACACTATTAAATTTAACAATCAACCTTCAACAGGACATTGCCTATTTATGTGATGCTCCTCTAGATGCAGCCAAATTCCTAGCCAGAGCTTCTGCCATGCCAGTAGCAGCCAGAAGGCATCTATGGCTAAAACATTGGTCAGCTGACATCTCATCAAAGAAATGTCTCACATCCATTCCTTTTAAAGGAAAACTACTATTCGGGGAAGAATTAAACAAAATCATTTCTCAAATCCACACAAATCTGTGAAAAAAAGTGCAAAAGAAATAGATGGGCACACAATAGTGCCTTATCAAAAGTATAAAGATCTTGTTAAAGTGAAAGACCCAAACGTGCCAAAGTTGCACACGTGTAAAAGTGAGTGATATATATGGAATCAAACCAAAACACTCTGTGAAATAAAAACACCTGTTGATGTGTTTATAAATATTGACAATAATATATGCTCACCAGAGGTAAGAATTTTTCACACATATAAATCATATAGACTATTTCCAACTGTGATATGAGAACTCAGCCCAATGTTTTTAAAAATGATTAATCGTTACTCCTGAGGAAGCTATGTTTATATATTTAAGCGGCGAAATGCGTAGAGATACAAGGTACCTTCTTTTTGTTGTCTTTCAAATGACATTTTCAGCTAAGAGATATAAGGCACCTTCTTTATATTACATTCTTTGCTAAGAGGATTGATTTCTCCCTAAAAGCATTTTGAACTGTTGCCTTGTTTGTACAAACGCTATGTCAGTGCATCTTTGACAATTTTCAAGGCATTGTTTTTGCACATTAGCACATAAGAAGCTTTATTGTGCCATTTTTTAAAAGTTACTGTATCCTGGTCACTTACGAATATATTTTTGGATATATATTTTAAAGCCCATGAATAAAAAATTTTTTTTACATTATGGAGGCATATTTTTCTGTTTTTTTTTTTATACGCACCATTGATACACGAGTGGATTTGAAGAAAGCATTGGGCTGAGTTCTCATATCACAGTTGATATGAATACATTGCGTTTGAACCCTTAGGGGGTAATTCACGATAGTGTGGCGTCCTCGCCTCGCTTCACACTGACTGATATGCGCTCGTTGATGTCCTGCACGCAGACATCAGCGATCGCTTTAAAGGGATTCTAGTCTTGGCGAGACCAAAAGAGTTGCCTCGCCAAGACTGGAATCCCTTTAAAACGCTCGCTGATGTCCGTGTGCAGGACATCAGCGAGCGCATATCAGTCAGTGCCAAGTGAGGCGAGGACTCCGCACCTCACTTCGCACTATCGTGAATTACTCCCTTAGACTCGGTGTCAAGATTCCTTCTCTCACTAAAAGTAGTATTCTTAGTTGCAATCTCATCAACAAGAAGAGTCTCAGAAGTAGCAACCTTATCATCCAAAACTCCCTTCATAACTTTCCACTCAGTCAAGGTGGTATTATGAACCATTCCATCTTTATTACCAAAAGTAGTATCTGCATTTCACATAAATCAAGACATAATTTTGCCTTCCCTTTGCCCTAATCCCAAAAAATCCTAAAGAACAAAAACTCCATTCTCTAGATGTCGTTCGGGCATTATGGGGCATTATGTGGTGTGGCGCTGCAGGGATTGGCTGCCTGTCTAGTAGCTCTGTGTGGGTGTAGTGTGTGTAGCGTGTGTGTAGCGTGTTAGCGCTGTGTATTGTGTTTCCCCCGGTGCCGGTGCACTTACTATCTTGCTGGGGGTGTGGATGTGGATTCTTCTCCCTCGAAGCAGCTTCTTGCTCTGGAGTCGGCTGGACGCCGTGGCTGTGTTTGCCCTGTTCTGGCAGAGTTGAGGGGGGAGGTGCCGAGGCTGTCAAAGTTGCCGGGCTGTGTAATCTCCTTGTGCCAGTGCACTTACTGTCTTGTCCGGTGCTGGGAATAAGGATCCGTTATTCTCAAAGGCAGCTGCTTGCTCTGAGATCAGCAGGACGCCGGGGCTGTGTTCATCTTGTTCCAGTAGAGGTGAGGAGGAGGTACCGGGGATGCCGGGCTGGAGCTAAGAGGAAGGCTGCATTGCTGGAGAGGCGGTGGAGGTATAAACCCACGGTTCCCTCTGTCATAATGGGGAATGTTAACTCTCTCATGAACAAAATTGATGAACTGGCCTGCCTGGTAATGAATCAGAGGCTGTACAAGGAGTGTAGTGTGCTGTGTTTCACTGAGACATGGCTAACTAGTGACACACCAGATTCTATCATGGAGCTTCCTGGATTTACCATGGTGAGAGCGGACAGAGATGCATGTTTGAGTGGCAAGAGTAAAGGTGGGGGCCTTGCATTTTTTATTAATCAGAAATGGTGTAATGCTGGTCATATAAATGTGAGGAAGATTGTATGCTCCAGTGACATTGTTGGCGGTGAGCTGTCGACCGTATTATATGCCCCGCGAGTTTTCGCATGCCATTCT
>WMED01022080.1:0-11760 GCA_019650415.1 Pipa parva | reverse complement strand
ATTTATATATATATATATATATATATATATATATATGGACTGTAAAGTAGCAGACATGTTGCTGAGCATTTGCAAGTGCTTAGTTACAATCTGCAGGAAAGGTTTGCTGACAGAACATGCAGTGCCAACTTCTCCTAATTCTGTTTGACATGGCATATTGCCACTGATTTGCAAAATACAGCAGAAACCTATTTACACAACGGATTGTGCCAAAACTTGTGGTATTTAGTAACATTTACTAATATCAGTGGGACTTTACTAAAGTGCACTGGAGAGAAATCCCTTTATTTCCAGCGCCTCCTTAGGACTGGAGGATTAATGTGAAATGACAAGGCAGTTTCAGACATGCTCTAAGACAGTGGTTCTTAACCTTGTTTGATATACCGAACCCACCAGTTTCATAGGCACATTCACCGAACCCTTCTTTAGTGATAAATGACTTGACCTCCATGTCTTGACCTCCGTGGCGGAGGCTCCACCGAACCCCTAAGACCGACTCACCGAACCCCGGTTAAGAACCACTGCTCTAAGAACTAGTAAAATAAATGTAGAAAGAAATTATGCTATTTTTTTCTCAAGGACAATGGATAAACATTGACATAGCCCTTACTTATGTGACATTATTATTATTGCTGCCCCTTATAGATTTGTCCCCTTTCCCTTAGCAACATGCCACACACAGGCTGGCATTTCCAAATACTGATTTCCATTTTCTCAGTTGTCATACCTTTAAAGCCACCCTGGATAATACTACATTCTTAAACTTAAGCATTCTGTGACATACAATGCCATCAGCAAGAGCGGAAACTAGTAGAGAAAAGCTGTTTTAACAGTGTAGCAAATGGGTGAGGTTTGGGGATGTAAATGTGTATTATTTTGTTTTCCAAAACAGCCGTGTTTATTATAAAGGATCATGTACCCCCTTCTGCAATTTATAAGGATATTAAAGATCATCTAGTGTTCTATTGCCTGTATACAGTAACTCAGCCTGTGACCTATTACTTTAATATAGTCATGGAACTCCAAAGGTGATTTGTAATATCCTTATCATAATAGGTGCTTCATCCTCTGTATAATTAATGTGCAAATGACAAAAATGCATTTAGCATTATTTATTAAGCATTTGGTAATGTTTGAAAACTCCCAGTAAATGAAAACCTAATGACTTTATTTTGAGAAATACAAACTGGCTTGCGTGTCAAATACTGTCATTTTGAAAGCCAGGGGGCTTAATCAGTAACTACCCGATTCCTCTTTTTTTATTTTACAATGAAATGAAGGACTTTATAGGTGCAAAGAATCTCCCCATTTACATCCATGTCATATCCACTGGCTGTGCATAGATGGGCACGGTTGATTCAACAAGTTTTGGGTACTAGATAACTGGTGGCTGGGTTGATCCAGGTACATATTCTGATTCCCATATTAGGAATATGTTGCTAGGTCACATGCACCACATTTTGACCACCGTTGTTGGATTATGACACATCCCCACTTCCGAAGTGAGGTGCGGAGTGTTCGCCTCACTTCGGACTGACTGATCTGCACTCGCTGATGTCCTGCACGCGGACATCAGCGAGTGCATTAAAGGGATTCCAGTCTCGGCGAGAGCATAAGAGTTGCCTCGCCGAGACTGGAATCCCTTTAATGCGCTCGCTGATGTCTGCGCGCAGGACATCAGCAAGCGCATCTCAGTCATTCCAAAGTGAGGCGAACACTCCGCACCTCACTTTGGAGGATCGTGAATTCCCCCCTAAGTTTATACAGACACAGAACACAAGAGTAAAACAGTGATCATCTCATGATGATGTCGCAGTCCCCAATGTGCATGCACTAAGTAGATAATTATGTGTTGAATGAGGTCAGTAAAGCAGTCATGTGCATTCACTAGCTATCAGTCCCAGCCATGGGGACGTAGCCGATGTAAATTATATTATAGTCCAGAAGGAAGTAAAGAAAATAATGGGTATGATTTATTATATAGGGGACTTTGGTTCCCCTTTAATGCTGTGTGAAAGCTTCATGCATTTACACAGACTACACTGTCAGTGTACAAAATGCAAAAAGTAGACCACAGATTAAAATATGTTGAATACACCATTAGCATAATATGTGTTCACTCTCTACTAAGGTTATTAAAAGCTGAAGGGAGACATCTAATGGCCAGAGTGAATATTACCATTCAGTGAAGCATAAAAGAATTCAAGAACAGCACAGGAACAGTAACTATTTGTTGTAATGTTATATATATCTAAATACACTAGACTGAGAGTGTATATTTTATATATGTGTATTCTAAGAACCTATGGATTAATGTATAGTTGTATTTAGTAGCATTTAGTAGATCTAGTAATAATTAGACTAGATATCTGGAGGGAAGTTTTCCAATTCTAATGCAAATTTGGTGCCAGTTTAAACAGGGTTTTTACCTTTATTTGGACTGACACGGGTTATTTAATTTTTGAAATAGGTTTAACTTGACGGACATGAGTATTTTTTTTAACCTCACTATGTTACCTTGCATGCTATAAACTACGGTTTATTCATTATTTATGCTGCGTATTTATATAGCATTGACAACATCTACAGAGCTTTACAGAGATTAAACATTCCCTTTAGTCCCTGCACCATGTAGCTTACAATCTATTTTACATCAGAAATCACATACAGACAGACACAAAAAATATACATGCTGTATGTGTATATGCAGCTATAAATAATGAAACACTCAGATACACTACCTCCCTATTGAAATACTACATTACATGAATTCAATTTAATGGTAGCAGGCTGATTACTGGTATTGTAATGGAAGCCTGATAGTGGTGAATGATGCGGGATTATCAGAGGCAGGGCTACGGGGGTTGCAGAGTTTGAGGCTTTAACAAGGCCCATACATCTAAGCATTAATTAGAGGGGGGTAGATTTTGTATCGTAAATACATTAGCATGTACCATTATTTAAATTATATTTAGGGTGTTTATTCACTAGATGGGGACTGCCTAGCCATGGTGCCCGATGAAAAAATAACAAACGATACTTTTCGATAGTTTTTAGCGATCGAAACTTTTCGATTGAGTTTTCTTATGGAAAGGTTGCGGTACTACTAATGTAAAGTACATACTACTAATGTAAAGTACATACTACTAATGTAAAGTATGGCTACCTTTCCATCAAGAAATCCGATGGAAAAGTTTCGATGGGGATGTCAGGTTGAACACAGAGTTTTATGGCATGAAGACACGGTAGCTGGAATTACACTAGCCTGACAGGCCATTACTGTTGTGTAGTTCCAGAGATATGCAAACTTAATTTACCTACCATTATAAATTTACATGAACAAGATGGTTGTTGGGATCTGTAGCAATGTCAGGAGAACCACAGTAATACTTACCATGCAGACCCAAGCAGCTATTAAAGGGACACTAAAGGATTAAAAAAAATAGCTTTCTATGTATCGGCCACCAAGTATTACCGGTAAGTACAGCAGGTGTTAAAATGATAGATTTAAGCATAGTGATTTTGTGGCATAATCAAAGCAATTGAAACAAAAACAAGCACATGGAATATAGATTTTCAGCTAATTTTAGCCCCTCCACTCTTGGTCAAGGGCTATACTGAGCCGAGGATGTTCCCTCTCCTGAAACTAATTACAATTCATTTTCACTATCTTCTGGAAACTTAGTGCAAGAGAGCTATGAGAGTCTGAAAGACTAGAAAAAAAGCAGCCTAAAACAGCTCAGAATAAAAAGCTTCTTAGTAATCCAGATACTGCACACAAGTAACCGCCTTCACAGAGGTAACAAGAGTTGGGGCTAGGATTAGTTGAGAGTCTCTGCACCAAGTGCTTTTATTTTTCTTCTCTTTTTATGACGATTCTGAAAAATAGGTAAGCCTAAACCTGTCATTTTAATAAACAGAAAACTCTTTATTTACAGGCTTTAGTATCCCTAACTGACATTTTTGTTAAACAAGAATTCTGACCCTTATCCATGACTTTTTGATTGCTGAAACATAAAAACGCAGAAGAAATGAGGCTAGGAGCAGAAAACTCCCGTATTGGGTCAAATGACCTAATAAGGGGGTTTTTCAGAAATGCTGCTTCTGGCCTCCATTCTTCTATCTCTTGATGTTAAAGCAATTGTTTGTTAATTGGAGCTGACACGGAGCTCATATAGATTGGAGGTTACACACTTTTATCCAACTGACCTTATGACATTTTTCTGTTGAGCTTGTGACTATTGCCCATGGGATTGTGTGATTATTTCCACCAGTTAGTGATGAATACAATTGAGCTAGTGAAACAGATTATTGGACTTTTCTTATGTCTGTTTCATAGTGGACAAATAATTTGTAGCGAGCATGTAACTGGGTGACAATCAGTAAAGGCACAAATTGAAAGTATTTTAGGATGAGAGCAAACATTTGTTACATTTTCTTTGTGAAATAAATGTATTTTGGAGTTATTTGGAGTTGCAGGTCTTTTGTCAAATCTATCCTAAATATTCAGCTTATATTTTATTCATTTTCTCCTCCATTTGCAGTAAAGAATTGTTGATACTGGACCACAAGAGACTCTGGGGGTCATTCATTGAAGGGCAAACTGTCACATACATACACAAATTTGCATCCTTTCGCGACTTCTCCAACCCTGCTTATTCAACAAACCCTGTGATATGGTGAATTTGTGACCAATTCGGACAGTTATTCCAGTCGCGCACTTATGGAGCTCTTCGCATCAATTTGTGTGCGCGCGCACAGGTAATTCAGCTATTCAGTATGCGTGGGAGTCTGATGAAGGAGCGGATTCTGTAGGGTGTACTGCTCCGAATTCACCTGTTTGCCTTCGCTAGATCAGAGTGACGAATTAAGGGGTTGATGGCAGGGCTCCAGTGTTGTGTAAGGCGACTATTCATTCAAATTTACCAATGGTGTCTGCGGCTAAATTAGTCTACTACTAAACATAAACTAGGCACAAGGCACAGCTCTACCATTTAGGTCTAACATATTTATGCATTTTCTACTAGACCTTGGGCCTTGATTCTCTATTTCTCATTCCATTGGCACATATCTCCTTATAGGAACCAGGGCCAGATTGGGTGAAGTACATCAGCCCATAGTTTTAGACAGTCTGAAGCCAAAACATATGGGGGTAACTGAAACTGAATAATGAATTTAATATCTACACCATTATTCCATAAAATCCATCACAGCCACAGGAGATGGGGCTATCAATGGTATACAGTAACTTCACCCTTCTGGCAACACATGGCATTTGTGAACAAGCCCATTATTTACAAATGCAGAAATGATTGATGGCCTGCACTTTATAGATCTCATGGGAAGAAACAAACTAAATAGAAGATGCTGAGTATCTGTAGTGCTTAGCAGCAGTGGAGTAATTTAACACCTGCCCTGGTGCAGGATTGACAATGGACCCTATTTCTGCATCTCTGCCCCCTTTAGCACCCCCCCCCCCAAACATAAAACAAACACTTACTAGGATTCCTGGGGTCATAAGAGGCTGGTACTGCACCTGCAAAAGGAACTTGGCCTCAGATGTAGTTACAACCTCCGCACCTCCTATAGGTAAGCCCCAGGTCTGCAGCAATTAGAGTCGCAAAGGGAATAGGAAAAAATAAGTTCCATTTGACAGTGGAGGCAGCAATTCTAGTGAAGGAAGTTAGTTCCACTTGTGACTTCTTCCATAGTGTACTGATCCTATGTCTATCAGCTGCTAATAACATGATGCTCTCTGCACAAATCTCTTTCATACTATCGCTGCTGCTATGTTTCTTCTCCTCAGCATTATTTTTTTACCTTACTTCCACATTTTACAGGTTTTTAGACTGTACAGTAAGCTGTCAATCAAGACTACAATGAATCTGATACCCATAGACAAGCGCGCTTAGAAAGACTATTTCTCTAACCCCCTTAGGGGGTTATTCGCTAATGTGTGAACTCGACTGTCGAATTCGCAAACATAGGATTCAAATAGCAAATCCTCGACAATTTCCCCATTGTAAAGTCGCGACAATTTTTGAAAGTTAAGATTGCGACAATTTTCCCATAATAAAGTCGCGACTGTGACAATATTCTCATAAAGACGTGACTGCGACAGTAGCAGCCTATTGCTACTGTCTTTATCTGGCGAATTCACACCTATACGCAACAATTCGGTCTTTAGTGAATAACCCCCTAAATCTAAAGAAAAGGAAGACAAGGCGTACCCAGCTTTGATTGTATCTGTGCTTTCCAGTCAAGGATTTTTTCTAATTTAAAGAACTTGTAACAAAAATTAAAATCGCTTTAGAACTGGCACGCTGGCACGCTGGCACACTTGCAAAGCAGTTATATAGTACTGGTAAAAATGGTGCCTTTGAAGTTTAATTTCTGATTTGTGTTATTCTTAGTTTGTTTCTATGTGACCAAACTGAACACAATATTGCCGTTTACATGAATGCGTCGACTGTTTCTGTTGCTTAAGAACAACCATTTTTAAATAACATTTCACTTAGAATAATTATATATTTTGTATTTTTCAGGAACACAAATAGTTAGGATATTAGAAAATTGCAGTTTAAAATTTTCTTCCCTCGGCATGACACAAACATACAGAAACAAACATGCACAGATATACACACATACACATAACAAGCACACACAAAGAGAAACAAACATACACGCAGAAACAAACACACGCCGAAAAAATACACACACACACAGAAACAAACACACACACACAGAAACAAATACACACATGCAGAAAGAAACACACACACAAGTATACACACAGTCACATGTCTATAATGCTAACTTTCTCTATGGAAAGTGAAATGTATACATACGAGAGGGGAGAGAAGGGAAGGAATAGCTTATTACCCTAGTATATCGCAGGATGTTTTATCTGAGCTTTTTATTTCTCTCTATGTGTATGAGAACTGAGAAGGAAACAATGGGGGAAGGGAGAGGAGGTGTTGACGTGAGACACGGCCATGTTCCATATTTATTTTTCGCTTGAGTGTTTTTTTTTATTTTATTTTTTTCCTCTCTCCGCTCACTAGAGAGGTGAGCCATGGGTATGATACTTTTCTTGAAACTATTTCTCTTATTTCAATCTCTTTTTTTTTGTTTTTCCTTATGTATTAAGTAATAACGTGTAAAAATTGCTATTATGTTGATTCATGATGAAAATGTACTGTGTTTGCCTGCATCCCTTATATCATAATAAATTCTAATAAAAAAAAAAACAGTCAAATCCAAATATACATCGATACACACAGCTAAACACACACACACACTGTGCTTTATGTTGTGCACATATCCTTGACAGTTACTGACCCACTTCATGTCGCTTTTTTCCACCCCGTATTGTATTCTTCCTGTGCAGATTTAGATATTAAATATTCACACACTGAAAAATATTGTTTAAAAATGGAATGTATGTTAAAACTGAATAGACATTTTTTAAATAAATTACTTCATTCTATTTTCCCTATTGAATCCTTGTGTGTGTGTGTGTGTGTGTGTATATATATATATATATACATGAGAATAAAAATTGCCCTAGAGGTCTCCTTCAATGTAATTATGGAAAAAAAAACTCCTTTTACTTTAATTGTGCCCAGCTAAACTCATACATGTGAATAAAAGGACATTGCCATACCCAGATCCACTTCTTTCATTCCCAACTCCCAAGGGATGAGGTTTTTGTGCATTTCTTGGCAAATGGGTTGAGAGCTAAGTGGTACAAGCAATACAAAGGAATCCAGTCTTGCCCTTGTCCCAAGGATCCCAAAGTATCTCAGTCATCTAGTCCTCCTTCTACTGAGAAGATTAAAAGAAGGTTATTGCAATACGATAGGATTTGCTGAAGTCTACAATAAATTAGAGTTTTAATTCAGAAGTTACATAAGTCAAGTTAGTGATTTTTCAGAGCAGTGTTCTGTCTGTTAATATTAGTGTAAGCTTTTTGTTTTGTTTCCATAGACGTTTGATGACATTTAAGACCTACGGCACACAAGCTATTTTATCTTTTTAAAATAGCGATCATGGGTGAGAAAGCACCATGGAAACCATTTGAGTTCAATCTACAGCTACGTAAGAGTTTATCATTCAAAAATGTTCATGTATGAATTTGAGAGAGCAGTTAAAACACCACTTAGAATATTATATTATTATTGAAATGAAAGAGAAAAGACCCTGGGTTTGAAGCACAGCAAGCATTTATAAGCCATATTTTCTGGCCATGAGCTGAAAGCAACATGTAAGACCAGGAAGATGTCATTACCTCACAAACATCTCGGTAGCTCATTTTTACTTCTAGCAAGCCTTCATATTAATTGACTAATCGAGTGAGAAAGCAACCTGCACTCCTTGATCTGAAACGAACTTTATATAAAGTCTAAAAAACATAACAGTATTTGAAGAAATTGACTCATCTGTGATAAATAGTTTGACTTTTTTTAATGGTTATAATGAGGAAATCTTTACTATGTTCAAGAGAAAATAAGACAGTAGAGTTATTGCTAGTAGGCTGTATATTACCTATCAAGTGTATATACAAAAAAGCAATGAAAAATGTAACAAATGGCTTCAAGTAACATTAAACTATCACCTTTGTGAAATAGCAGTGAACATGCACGTGGGCTAATATCCCACTAATTCAGTGGACAAATGTAGATTATTTTAGCTTGAGGAATGACATTACTGTAGATCTGGGTCAACATGGAGATGATTTTCCAGAAGCTGTACATGTTACTTACTATGGATGATAGAAGAAATTCTGTACCCTATAATGACATTTTACATATTATGCTTCTATAATTAAGTTAGAACATTCATTAGGATTGTTTTCACTTCTCTAATTTCTAGCAAAACACATTTAAAACATGATTAAAAAAGACAAATTTAGAAATTCTTTCAGAAACTGCAAATATATGAAGTCTTTTTAACCTTTTTTTTATGAACCTTTAACAAAATGAATTTCTACATTTAATATAATATCTAATTTGGAGGCAAAAAAAAAAAACTGTTCTTGTCAAAATTGTTAAGTCATTTTTCACTAAATTATAGGTTTCTAAAAGGGGACTTGTTATGGGAGGTAGGATTCTCCTGGGGAGGATAAAGGCCATCAGATAAGGTGATCGCTTGTTAGTGAGTAACCCAGCAATGGTAAAATTAGACTGAAGGGTGTCCTGCTTCCCTTTTGCGCTCCAGTTGAGTTGTAAATCTCTGAGTAGGGAACATATATTGTATAAATGTTATTGCTGTTTTTTTAGGATGAACATCTACATATTTTATCTGTGAGTAACCCAAAAATTGTCACGTGTTTCCTGTTTAAGAGACATGGAGTAATAACATTTCTCTGAAACCAGTGTGTGGCTGGATTGTCAAAAGAACCCCAAAACTGTCAGTTTTTATATTGAGAAATTTAGATCAAACTCTTAATGTAGACTGTCCCATAATCCAAACACGGGAGCAGGTATTGCAATACCACGAGGAGACCTTTGTTTAGAACCAAATCCATTTACCTTTCTCTGCACTCACATCCTTACTGGTTCAGAAATAATTTATAATCTCCCAATTTGTGCATTCAACATTGCTTAGGCCCTTATCAGACTGATCTTGCAAAAGCTCCATGACCATTGGCCTACATGCAATTATTATCAAAAACAATCAGGAAATATGGCTGCTCATTGGTATTTTTTTGACTAACATGTTGAGCCTAAATAAGCTTTAAAAAATATTATCCATGACTATTTTATGTTCATAATTTAATTTAATTTCATTCATAGAGCTCGGCGCACATAACCACAGACCCAAATCTCCATTTCATTTTCTAGTGTTATTTTTTTTATGATGTGTCTGCAAGGTAGAAATATGCAGGGCACTCGCTACAATCTTTTCTCTAATAAGTAAACCCCCTTCCTGCGAACTTCAGATAATATATATTCATGAAGTGCCTCAGAAGCCAGAAGTCAGAAGTCAATATAGAAACGCACTGTCATATTGGAGCACCACAGTTTTTATGGGGTTCAGGTTTAAGTTGTTGTTTACACATGTCTTTAGACTTCGTCTAACAAAAACTATTAATAAAGTATGACTTCAAGAGGTTAACATCTAAGATACCTGTAAGAGCTTCTTGGTGATGTATAGAAGAATATAACATTTTACAAAAGGAACAACCCCAACAATGGAAATGAGGTCAGAGAAAGCCCCCTCTACCCAACTGAAATGAAGATGACAATGCAAGGGAACATACAGTATGGTGGAAATGTAGCCATACTGTGATAATCCCTCTGTCCCAACTTCATACCCTTGAGTTTTTGCTAAACAACAATTCTTAATATTCTCAATAAGCCAGCGATGACAGCCAATAATGTTAGTTACTGGTTGACATATTTAGCACTAAATGGCTTATCCTGTTGAGTTTTTCATTTGTGATTAGGCTTAATTTTTTTAAAAACTAAGCTCCGTAGATAGCATCTGTGTTTTCTTGATCTCAGATATCTGTAGACTTTTCAATTTCATTACAGATTTCTTCGTTCTTTTAAAAAGTAACATAAAGTCAAATTTTTTTTTTTACTAATGAAAAGTCCTTAGAAAAAATATAACTTGTCAGATATGTGATCACAGTGTTCCTTCATCCTGCTGCAGAGTACAGTGAGCTTTGTAGGTCAGTAGATGCAGTAGACTATACAATCGTTTTGATTATTATAACTATTAGTTTCTATGTGAAATCACAATGAAAATATTTCGTAAGGAATGGTATCAAGAAATGTGGGCAGCTGCTCACAGTTTAGAGGAAATACCTTTATCGTGGTTTTTTTAGTTTTATTCACAATTGCTACACTGTTACCAAATGCTAAATTAATTCTAAGAAAAGAACTTGACCTTTCTTTGGACAGCCACAATACAGGTATTTTTCTGGCTAGCAATTGTTCCTGTAAGTCAGAGAGAACAGATTTATAGCAATAGTTAAAGTTCCTAATTCAGTGATTCTTAACTGGGGTTCGATTGAATGCTAGGGCATTGGTGAGTCGGTCTCAGGGATTCAGCAGAGCCTCCGCCACAGAGATCAAGGGATTTATCACTGAAGAAGGGTGATTTATCATTAAAGAAGGGTTCGGTGAAAGTGCGTATGAAACTGGTAGGTTTGGTACCTCAAACAAGGTTAAGAACCACTGTCCTAATTAGATATAAAGGGTTAGTAGATATAATGTGGTTTATTTGCTTTTTTAAATAAACTAGAGAGAGAGTTCAAGCAACTTGCAGATGGTGATGAGCGATGATGGCAGTAATCGTCATCAGATCGATAATTGATTATTGTGATCATTGGGTCGATAATCGTTATTCAATAACGATAATTGCCAATAACCATTAAAGTCTAGGGGAGAGGAACAGCAGCTTCATTTTTACACCCAAACAGGTGAGCTGAAGCTGGAATTAACATCTATAATGGTAAACTGGTTGCGTGCTATGCCTTAGGCAAGACAATTAGGCTACAAAAGTCACAGAAAACAATTCACAGAAAAGATGAGGACAGCGTAGCCACAGCAGGTAGGGTACTACAGACCTGTAGAACTATTTGCTATGTTATATGGTTTATGTATGTTTTACAACCACAGAGAACAAGCAAGAGTTCTATTTAAATATTTGCCAACCAGAAAAATAACCAGTGCGTTATGTACACCAAAAAAAAATGTAAATAGACCTGTACAGAATCACAGGAGAACAGGGATCAACCCCCCCCTTTTT
>WMED01022079.1:1246-11760 GCA_019650415.1 Pipa parva | reverse complement strand
ACAGGACATGAACATGTGATGCATAGGGATGAATCATAAACTCCCAATGCACTGGTGCATGATAGAGAAGCACATTGGAAGTCCAAGTGCCCTGTGGATGCCCATGGTCATCAATATGGCACTTAAAGTCACTCAAAATAAAGCAGGGCTATAAGTAGACACAAAGTAAGATAGCTAAGAATCAAAGTCTGAGAGAAAGAAGGCAGGTTAGGCTGTATCTAAAGGAATGTAAGTGTAGTGTGGGAAAAGGAGAGACCACCATGAATCAATGAAGCTTCAGATGCATCATCATGAGAGGAGATCCAGGTTTCTGTTAAAACCAGGACCTGAAAGGCAGTAAAGATCACTGAAATTTATGTATGTCATTGATTTATTAGTGGTTCTTTCTGTGTTTGTTTTAAATCCACAGACAAACAAAGGCTGCTTATTTAGTTAGCCTTTAACTGAAGTAATAAGAACCACCTACTCTAAAGACTCAAGCTGCATGAGGTCCACCTGCAGACAAGTGAGTTCATTAGATAACATTCAATGCCAAACACACATCCACTATATCCATCCATTATATGCTGGAAATGGATCATTCTCATTCCAGAGCCAAACCCAGATTCCTGTTTTATTCAATAACAAGGAAATAGAATATTCTGCTGAATTAAACCTGACAGCTGTCAGTATTATAAATGGACATTATCATGGGGGCTTATTTGCTATGGTGTTTAAAAATGTAATTTTGGGCAAGACTGGTGGTAGTGCAGATGTTAAATAACTGACCCTGACAATTTGGACTTTAGTCAATAACCCACTAAGTGTTTTAGTTGTAAAAAAAAAAATATAAAGCATTTAAAGGGGAAGTTCAGAATCCAAGATACCCAACTAGTTGAAAACATTATGCAGAACTGCACATATGTATGAATGCTAACTTAAAAAAAGAATGACCTTTTAGAAAGAATCCAGCTGTGCCTCTAGTGTACTCCTCCACTGTCTCTCTCATGGTTACTTACAAGTCTGTTATCATTCCGCAACTGGCAGTCACCTGGCACTATTATAACCACTCGTGTGAGAAACAATCAGGATCGCATCACATCAGGGAGCGGTGAAGTCTAGCTGACATTTGACAGGACATCCCATCTCAACCCCTGCTGCAGCTGAAAAGACAAGCGCTTGAGTTGTTTATAATTGGTTGTCGAGCTTAATACTTGTTCACGTAAGGAGTAGTAGCCCCACAGCATGCCTGCTGCGCCAAACAACTGCCTTTATAATTCAACAATGCATTTGCTAACACAATCCTAGCTAAACATTCCATAGGTTGCTTGGCTCCTATGTACTGGTTTAAAGGATCAGTAACACCAGATGAAGAAAATTTCCATTTGGATTAGCATTACAATTGTTTATATAAAAAAAAAATGTCATTTTTAAGTAAAATTGTTGATTTGATGTTGCTATTTTTCTCTTTGGAGCCATCTTTTTTAAACAGGCCATCCTGATGCAATTGGATTTTTCAGTGGAAAGGTTGCCATACTACTAATGTAAAGTGTGGCTACCTTTCCATCGAAAAACGCAATAGAAAAGTTTAGAAAAATATTGATCGATTTTTACCGATCAAACGGCTGAGATAGACAGGGGATTAATTCAGAAAGGCCAATTTGGGCCTTTTTTCAAGTTTAATAAATTTTGCCCATATTATCTAAAGTTCAATAGAATGCAATAGGACAGAGTGGGGGTTTGTTTCTATGCATGCAGAGGAAGCTGAGACAGCAGATGACTTCAACATTTCTTCTTGTAGAAAGAGAATAGGGTGTAACCTTTCTTGGGTTTCAAAATTGCTTCCTTTCATCATTATAAATCCTGTGTACTTAAGAGTATACCTCTTTTGTGAAATTTATTTGTAATACAAAGGTTCACAAAATATTACATCATAATATATATATATATATATATATATATATATATATATATATCTGTATATATGTAAGTTTTATAAAAAAATTTTAATCTCAGAAGAGTTCCACAAGTTCAGAAGAACCCAATCCACATTAATTTCTCTGCCAAATAATTCTGGTTGTTGTTAACAGTTTTTCATAAATTCACAAGCCAGCTCCAGAAATACTAAATATTTATATATAATGCTGCAAAATCGAACATCTCCAATCTTTCATCTCCTTCTATCTCCAGCTGTTAGAAAAGGGTCAACTTTGAACTTCTAAACAAGTGATTTGGAGGAGTCTGTGAAGACCAGAAAGTATGAAGATCTGAAGCCCAGCAGGGACCTGTTACACCAGGGAGAAGAAGAAAATATAATACATATATGCCAATAAGGGAATTTCCCAATGTGGTCATGTTTAGGTCTCTTAACATTCAGTAGGAAATCCAAATGTCAAGGTTTTCATCAGCTGAAGGCTTATTGTGAGATCATAGAAAATCAGGAGGAAAACTCTACACTCCAGTTGCACTAGGACTAAGACCCGTTGTATTTCTGGTGATTGTACTGCTTACACTTGAGGATGTCAGTCCAGAAATGAGTGTAATTGAGTAAGTCATTTAGAACACAATTTTTTTTTCTTTTTATGGAGAACCTGTCATATTGATGAGTGATTTTAGTGGGCACTTAAAGTGGAAGTGTTCCTTATGTTATAGTTTTGTAATCAGAGGTAGTTTGCAACTGGTCTTTGTTTTTATTATTCATCTGCAGTTTTTACAGTATTTTCATTTAATTACAGTGCGGTGGTTCAGTGGTTAGCACTGCTGCCTTGCAGCTCTGGGTTCAATTCCACCCAGGACATCTGCATGGAATTTGTACATTCTCCCTGCAATTGCTCGAGCTTCCTCTGGGGACTCCGGTTTCCTCCCACAATCCTTAAAACATAGACTAAATAAAGCCTGACTATATTGGCCCTAGTCTGTATCTGTCTTTCTGTATCTGTCTTTCAATGTGTGTGTGACTGTATAGACAAACTAGATTGTAAGATCCTTGGGGCAGGGACTGATGAATCTCTGTAATCCAATGCTTAAGATGTCACACTATATAAATAAACAAAAAGTACTAATACAGTATTCATCTGTGGACTTTGAGTTATTTGCAGTTCTACCCTGATTCTGTCTAAACTGAAGTTAAACAAGACCTTGCACTTTATTTTACTTCTTCAAATGTATTAAAGCAAGGCATGTGTTCGACCTACAGCAATTAAGCCTAGTAAAATTAAACTCTGCAGCACCTGGTGTGTGTGTGGCGAGGGGTTGTTTAAACTCTTTAATCTTATATTTACACTATATCTCACTAAAGCTTTGTTTGTTCACAGTAACAACAGTTTATGGTAATTCACTACTATATATATAACTCCATGCATTCCTATAAAAACAAGAAAAAAATAATGACCTACTATTTTTGTGCTGACTACATCTAATGACTAAAGTGACTAATATCAGCCCTGTATCTCTATTAAAGTGGCACACTCATATAATCCTGTATGTGATGGCCTCACTTTAGGACCCACTTGAGGTTATAAATTGTTCTTTCAAAGGGAAAGGTTTTTTTGTACTGTACCCTCAACCTGGGGCTGGAAGGACCCATTACCATCAAGTCTTCTTCTTCAAGTTCCTGTCTGCGGTGCACCAAGGTATTTGATTGCCCTGAGTCCATCAAACTGGGTCCATCAAACTGAGTCCTTCAAACATAAGGTAGCGGGGTTGATTACGTTTGGGTTAATAAAGGATTTCTCTGGAAAGCCCCCCCCAAAGTGAAATTGGGAGCCTAGTTTAGACATGTCTGCAGCAAATTTCAATACACTGGAGCACTGGAGACTCTATTTAAAGTGTCATCTGCGGGTAACTGTTTGCTGACATTGCACTGTAATTGTTACTGTGGTCTGTTTTATTAACAGCAATGTACTTAAGTGCCTTCGGTAAAATAATAAACTATTTATACTTCGGTCCTGGGTATTTGTTGTGTTAATGAGCAACAAACCAACACATGATTTTATTGGTATCTATAATATGTAATTTCTCCCCCCCCCCCCACACACCTTTGGATTCAGAATATATAGTCAGGGCATGGAAATGTACATTTTTAGCGAATTAAAGTGATTTTCCTGATTTTTCCCATCTGCCCATTCTCCAACGCCAGGCACTGGAACATACAAATCATTCTGCCTTCTGGAAATGTCTATTTATAAAAGTCAAAAATATTTTCAACTCTTTTACCGCTGCTAAAATTGCGATAAACAGCACTAATATATCGATATTACTGATATCGATATTTCTAAGGGTAAATAAGGGACAATTTATCACTGAAAAGCAAAAAACCCTTATTCCCTATGGAGATCAATTTTCCCAATTGAAATATCGACGATATTGATACAGAGTGACAAGGGGGGCTCTCGTAGAAAACACTGCAAAATGTGCCGCGCTTAATGATAATCGATATTTTTCGATATTAATCTTTTTTTGACGCTGCCATATTTTTACTTAGATAAATCGATCAAATCGATAAGAGCAACAAACAAAAACTAATGGCAAAACATGCAGGGAATAGCGGTAAAACAAACTGGTCAGAAAATGAACTCTATAAATTTTCCCTAATTTGTGTTCTTAGGAGCTCACAATCAGATATTTTGCAAATCTCTAATCCCAGCACTGACACTCGAGGTTACATGGGTCACAGAATCTGTCTCCTGTTATTAACTCCTCAGCACCCAGATGATCCGTAATGCATATTGCAGGATCTGGGTTAACCACCAAACCACTTCCAGCGTAATGTTTCCTTATGTCTTTGTTTTGTACGATGCCAAAAATAGAGCTTGTATCTGATATTTCTCTGGATCCTAGCAGTGAAATCTCTCAGGTGAGTATCAGAAGTTCGGGAAGGAGAAATGAAACGAGATTACGTTGTCAGTTGCCAGAAACAGTATGTTTACCCTTCCAGTCATAATCTAAAGGAGAAGAAAACATTCGGCTTTAATGAGGCGCCTGCTTAAAGTAACAGCATCTCATTTAACATTTGACGAGAATACAACATTCTCCTGGTTTGATTATATTTATGCAATGGAGGGTCCTTTTAATTATGCCCCCCATAAAGTATTCTTACCTGCTTACCAGATGTACATTTCTTCCGTGTTCAATAGTTTATACTTTGTTTTACCATGGAGTTATCCATGTTTGTTACTTAATATCGGACTATGATCCACCCATTGTAATTGAGACAATGCTAAGGGCTTGTGAGTTCTATAAAAGCATTCAGTAGAGGGTAATCTTTCTTAATTGCTACATTTCATCATTATATCTACTGTGTTCTTAAGAGTATATGAGGCTTAATCATCAAAGTGAAAATTTCGACAGTAGAAGTGAATTCTCCTCACTTTGGGTGATTACGCTCTGATTCTCTTCTCTACAGCGCCCCCATGAGTCACTCTTCAGCTACCTCCCATTCTTTTCTTTACAGCTCCCCCCATGCCTCACTCTTCAGCTACCTCCCATTCTTCAATTTACAGCTCCCCCCATGCCTCACTTTTTGGCTACCTCCCATTCCTCTCTCTACTGCTCCCCCCATGCCTCACTCTTCGGCTAACCCCCTATCTTCACTCTACATCTCCCCCCATCCCACACTTTTGGTACCCTCCATTCCTCACTCTACAGGTCCCGCCCATGCTGCACTCTAGAAAAAAAAAACTCAGCAGAAATATGATACACCAACTTACTGTGCTCCTCATAAAACCAACCCCAGTGTGGTGCTGCTCCTCACACCTCAATACTGCCCTCAAAAGCCTTTTCCTTCCTTGTTCCCCTCTCTGTTCACCCCCACATTTGTCAATCATCCCTTCCATCCCCCCGTTGTCCCCTCATTTCATGGATTTCTTTTAGGATGTCCTCACTTGATTTTTAGAATTTTTTTTTTTTTTCAGATTTCATTTTTATGCTGTTTTACTTTTATTGAATATTTGGGGAATATATAACAATCTATCCTGTGATGCAGCAATCCAACCTGGTATCCTGGCATTGTTTGCTGAATTTTTATTGAGAGGCTGAATAGTCTTGTTCACAGAGAATTTGATATCTGTTATTGTGCAGCATAATGCACTTGAATATGGTGTTAACTAAATGTTGATGAAACCTACAGCTCTGCGTTAGCATCTGTTAAACAGTCATTTCCAAGCCAATTCTTGCTGGAAGGATTTAGGCAGGGAACAGGTAAACACGGACGGTATGTGCTTAGCAAGTCAGATTGGGAGATAAAGCCAGGCTGGTTGGAATCGCAGATCACACGCATGGCTCAAATTTAATATGCAGTTTTATTCCGTCTCTAGAAAGATAGAAAGGTTAGTGATATTTAATTTATTCTAATGATGTTTCGAAGTTCCAAGAATTATGACCTATATTTTATGGCCGTGCTGATTAGACATGTTGACATTTAATTGAATGCAAGTCATCTGTGGGAAAAAAAAAATTAAATTCTTAAAATCTGAATAAGAATACATTCAGGGGCTTATTCTTGACTTAAAGGTCAGAATTCGCGTCCATTCCCAACTTTCCCAGTCTTTCGTATTCAGCAAACTCTGCGATTTGGCAAATTCATGAAGACTTCAGGCACTTGAGAAAATTGTGAACTTACAGTACTCTTCGCATCACTTTGCGCTCTCGTACACATTTAATTAGAAAATTCATCAAGCTTTGGAAAGTTATTAACTAAAGTCCAAATTATTACATAAACGGTGTGAATTTACCACTTCCCCATATTTAGGTAATCAGCAAACTCTGCGATGTGGTGAATTCACCAGGTAATGACAGTCGCACACTACACAATACACGGCTACTGACACAGTTATGAATTTACTATGAGAATCCTCTGTTTAGTGAATAAGGTAGAGAATCAAGGAGTAGCCACCCGGAGTGGTGAGAATTCACTTGCACAGTAACATTTTCACTTTGATCAATAACCCCCTTGGAGTCTGTCAAAGTGGTGAATTCGGCAAGGTGCACTGTTTCAAATTCACCAGTTTTACTTTAGAGGGTTGATGGCATGCCTCTTACTGTCCGACTGACTATGCCGCAGTATGCAAGAGACCGCATCCGGCATCCTTCGCTATGGGAATTTGCTGCTTAGTGAATAAGGAACGTATTGACCCCAAGTAATGAGAATTCACTTCAATGGTAGAAATCTCACTTTGATGAATATTGTCTATTGTAAAAAACAAAATAGCCTGTGTGTATTATTCTTCGGGAAGCAATGGGTTTTTATTTTTCCAGCTCAGCATCAAATAATCTATGTCCTGGTTCGATTGTAAGGAATGTTAACCCCCACTGGTCAGCTTTAATCTATAACCTTTAAAATGGTAACTTTACTTCCATGGCACCATAGAAAACAATTAGGAGAATACATCAACCAGGGCCAATCATTCTAAATTAGCATTGCACTGGTATAAGGAAATTAGAATTCTGAAAGACATATTCTGATTGGTCACTGTGGGCTACTGGAACTCCAAACAATTGCCCCTGTTGATGAATAATCCCCAGTGTTTCTATCCTTTGCATGTTTGACTGCATACATGAGGAATACAATGCATCTTTTAGCATAAACACCCTTGTGTACATACCTCAATACTCTAGCTTTAAGGCATGCTGGGAGTCGTAGTTTTAAAACTGCTGGACAGCTCAGATTTTACTTCAGTCATCATCAGTCCGATAACAACTAAAACAGACATCAGTTAGTAGATTTTGACTGCTAGCCTATTGGAAACACTGCTTTCTGCATCTGTTGTGTAACTAAATGAGCTGATTTAAAGCCCACTCTATTTATATAGAGAAGCAGTGCAGTGTGGGATATGACTGAGCCAGCCTCCCTCTTACTCCTCATGTCCTGCCAATTCATGGCATTCGATCCCAAGCACAACAGATGAAGCGTGGGCAGTGACAGTTCATCCACCCCTCCCCATGCACACACACACTGACTGCCCTGCCAGGCCTTCAGTTAATATCATTTATTTATGAGGCACCAGAACACAACCAAGACTTAACTCCTTCCACCTCAGAGGAGGAATTTGTAGGGGTCAGAACCTGTTTGTTGAGCCCTAAGGAGATAATATGTTAAAGCTGTGTCATTTATTCAAGATGGAGAACCGGGTGGGGTATGTGCACTCATTGCCGGCCTACAAATACAGCTACATGTAGGCACAAGGACTGACACTGACACTGGCCCGGATAGGCCTCATCAGCTTACTCATGTCTTGTATAAGCTAGGTAACTATAAATGTAAAAAAATATATAGAAATATTTTAGAGTGAAAGGAGTGCTGCAGGAATCCATGTTTTGTTTACCAACCATCTTTAAGCCTCATTGACTAAAGGATGAATCCACCTGTTGAATTCAGTGCACTACAATTTGAGTCACATCTCCAAAATAGTTGCAAATTAATTTCTTATTATTCATGAAGTGCTGGATAGAGCAGGCGGACTGCTATGGACGCAGTCGCATGCGTAGTGTAACGAAGTCAGTTGAATAGAGGTATGATGGGAATTCTTGCAGAGTTATGTGAATTCTCCCAGTGAAGTTCAGTGATATCAGAGGCTGCTGGGAATAGTAGTTATGCAACAAATGGGGAGCCTCGGGTTCCAGATTTATTTATAACTATGAGATTTCTTTCAATTCCTACATTTTTTCTCACTTATTTTCCTTCACAAGCGATTTACTATCATTTGTTTGTACTGGACTTAACACTGCTGGTCACTAGGTTATTAAACCCTAGCAACCAGAAGAGTGTTCAAACAGAAATTTAGACAAAATCAAAACGTTCTGAGCAAAAAGTTAAAGAAAAAAGAAAAATCTGTAACACTGGACAAAAAAAAAGAATATATTATCTCACAGCCTTATAACCTGAAAAAAAAAGTTATTTTTATTGATAGGCCACCTATTATTAAATACAAGTCTTAAAATGACTGGTATAGGTTACCGATTTTGCAGAATATCATAGCAAAAGAAGAAAAACATGCACTTGGAGCAGAGGCTGTCAACTGTTACCTCTGTGGAGTCTGTTAAGTGCAGCATTGAGATTATTAAGCAGCTTTTGACTCTGAGCTGGTTTAGGCTGATTTCCTCCAGTTTTTCAGTCTCTCTGAGCTGCCTTGAACTAAGTTTCCTTAGGAAAGTTAATTTCAATTAGTTTCAGAAGTGGGGAGCATGCTCAGTTAGAGAGTTAAGCCCTTGGCTAAGGAGTTGGGGCTAGGATTAGCTCAAAGTCTTTTCTTTATTTGCTTGTTAGTCTTCTATTGCTGTGACTATTTTGCAAAATCAGTAAGCCTTTCCTAACTCTGTCATTTTAACTCTTATTGTACATAACACTAGGCGACAAATAAATAGATTTTTTTTTTTACAGACTATAGTGTCCCTTTACTAAAACTGTGCTCTGGGTGATAAGTAAAAATAATTTTATATAAACAATATCCTAATTAATGAATTATTAATGAAAAAAAAAATTAACAGAAACATAGTAAAAATTATAAAAAAAATAGTTTGGATCTTTACAACCCTTATCAGTTAATTAATTTTTGTTCATTTATATAGCGCTGATATATTACACAGCGCTTTACATCATTCACTTCAGTCCTTGATCCTTGGAGCTTACAATCTAGTTTCCCTATTCAGTCACACACATGTATATTTTTGGATTGTGGGAGGAAACCGGAGTGCCCGGAGGAAACTCACGCAGGTGCAGGGAGAACATACAAACTCCATGCTTATGAAGTCTAGTTGTGGGTTTTACGACTCTGGTTATAGTGTGGTTTACCTGCAAATTCTGTTGTCTGTGTGTTACTGTAGAAAACTCCAACTATGTGGCTATGATAGTGTAAAGTTCTGAACCCACAGACCTTATATATTTTCCTGGAAAGCTATATTCAGTCTTACTGTAGTCATTCTCTTTTCTGCACTTCTTATCTCGAATGGCATTTGCAATTCTCCGTCAGCTGGCGCAGACAGGAAGGAGAGGGTTAAGCGGGGTGGGCACATTTACACATTAATGCTGACAGCTCCACCAATATCTGCCCATTGTGATGTGAAAAAGCAATGACAAAATCTCAGCTGAGAATGTCAGCGATTCATAGACCCAGTGATACTGTAGCAAGGCATGCGCTGGACTGTGTTACCAAAATGACAATGTGCTTGACACTCATTCATGTGAACATCATCCACTGGAGCTTGCAGCATCTTCAAATGTTGGTTAAACTTGTCAAAGCCTCATCAAAGCTGAAACAAAATTACTCTGTGAACAGATCTTGTGACATTTTGGAGATATTTATTTCTTATTATCACTGAATTTTGCTAAATCTTACCTTTACATTTCAGTATATGGATTGCCTGGGAATATATGGTTATTAGTATATTTCTTTAAAGAGCAAAAAAACTTCATTTTTAACTGTAATGTATATGCTCATGTTAAAGGTGATATCCTTCTTTTTTTTTCATTTATTAAAGGGGAAGTTAAGGCTGAAACAAATTTTTTTTTCTTTCAAAATTTATACAAAAAAAAAAAAAAA
>WMED01022078.1:0-11296 GCA_019650415.1 Pipa parva | reverse complement strand
CATTCTTCTGCTTAGTCAATAGTAGAAGTACCTGTGCATGTGTACTCAAAGAGATGCCAAGAGCTCCATAAGATTGTGACTATCGTAGTCAGCCCAAACTGATCACATATTTGCCACTTTTGCAGAGTTCGCTCAATAAGTGACCATAAGGAGGTGGAGAATAGATGGGAATTCAGAGTTCTACGCAACTATTCAGACTTCTCAGAATGTGGCCCTTATCCTTTATTCCTCCTGTCATTCTAACTACAGAGTCAGTTGTGGTTTTCACACAAGCTCCGTAAGAAGAATTTGTCCCGGGCAGTAGTTTTCCCAGCAGACGGTGGAACTAAATTGCTACAGTGGTTTCCTTGTATTTGTAACATAATGCATGTAGAAGAAGAAGACATAATGAAGTCTTTAACTTGGAAGGGAAAGACTGTGGGTTTATTATGTTGCTGGAATGTAGAATAAATGTGATTTATTAGGAGGCTTTAGTTCTGTTCTTTTAACAGTTACTACACTTGTTATTTGGAAGAGTTTCTATAAAGAACACATTCAGAACTACAAATATTACAAAACAAAATAAGCACTTTTATTATGTCATTTACCAGACAATACATTTTTTAAAAAAATTCTGTAGCATGTAAGTGTTTTAGAATTCTAACCAGGTACAGTATACTAAAAAAAAATTCAACTGCTGCAATTCTTTAAAATGACCTTTATGTGAGAATGACAGAAACTATTTTGAAGCTTTCTATTTTCTAAACCTTTAAACAATTTGCAGGGATTTTTATTAAACAAAAATACCAAACATTTCAAAATCGTTATCCAGGCAGGTTTAGATGAAACAAAACAATATGTCTATTTGTTTTATTCTTTTGGAACCGTCTTTCCCCATCAAACGATGATCAAATGATTTGAAAGTACAAGGGAATATATTAAATGTTATAAACTTGCCTATTAATTTGTGTAGCTTGTTTGACTAAAAACATCTCTGCATTTTGTGTTTTTTGTCATAACACAGATTTAAGTTTCAGACTGGTCCTATGGGAAATTCACAAAACAAATCAAATTCAGAATCCATAGGCTTGCCAAGGAAATCTTTCAATTATGTGTTAGCAAAATAAGCCATAAAGTCATAAAGTACATAAAGACAGGATGTTCTCAGTCACTCTTAATTTAACAAGTTGTGGGTTCCTACTTTTTCTTTATATGTATTTGTTATATGGAATAATTTACCCTTTATGGTAGAGTAGGGTGATTTACGTATCTTGCCAACCATCAGAACCCTTATACATTTGTTTGCATTAAAAGCAGTGTGGGTATGCCACATGACTACAGTTATCTTTTTAAAGGCACTTTAAGGGCATGGGTTGACTGGCAATTAGCCTATTTAGGTTTTAAATGCTTTGCCCTTTTCAGTCCGTATTTCCACGTATTTTCTTTTCAGTATGAATACAGATTACTTTGGGCAGAGATGTGCTTTTAGACTGGTTTAAAACCTGACAGACTGACTGGCAATTAACAACCACTATGTTACTTTTGTGGCCCTTAATTTTCCTTGAATTTCAAAAAGGTTTAACTTGGGACAATCCCAGATTATTTGGGGTAAAATGTCCACTAACTAGTAGCAACCATAAAATAATGATTTTTTTTTTTCCTTAAATATTTTTATTAGCAAGAGCTGACTTTTTTCCCCCTAAAATAACATCTATTAAGAGTTCCATTTCTGCCCGAACTTGAACCTATTACATAATGCCTCCTATACCCTGCATTGTAGCACTCAAGAACTTCTTAGTTCCTGCAACCTGTCACTTATGCTGCTGACACCTCCTCGTTCTAAGGTATTACTCACAGCTGTCCCTTTAAGTCCCTGATAAAATACTACCTTGTAGACTTTCCCTATACAAACACTTCCCAATTTGTCTCTTATTGCCCGTTATCTTTAGAAAAAGTCTATTTTGGGTTTTCTGTATAGCATCTTACATTTCTGTTCCTATTCCCAGTCTGGTTCTACTCCTGACTTTGTTGTAGTGATGCTTCATTCTTTGTTTAGTTTATCTGGATAATTTCAGTGCTGCTATATCTGGGGTGTGTTTGACATTAGGAATTATTGATAGACCTAGTGGAGGGTACTGGTAGGAACAGAATAGTACAGAACTCTTACATAGTTTCTCACGGCAAGTATCGATCACAACAAATCTCGCAATACTTACCACGAGAAACTTCCGGGTGTTCGCCCGAATATTAAACTCGGAAAAGCGAAAACGAGCTTTTCCGAGTTTAATAAATTTCGCCCCGAAATAAAATAAAGAAAAAATATTCTAAACCTTCTGCATAGGGAATAATGGGTTTTCACCTCCCTCAACCAGGCGAACACTTTTCAGTGATAAAAATGGTCAGAAGGGGCTTAATGAATATCGATATTTTTGACCTAATTAAAAGTATATCAGTATACCAGGAGAAAACGTTTTCAATTTTTTTATAAATATCCCTTTAAATGTATAGTAGATACATGCATAAGAGGCATTTATCATTGTTTGGTAATACCTTCCCTTTAAAGGTTGTTTTGATCAGCACAAAGACCTCATTCATGTCTTCTACAGTTTTTGAATTAATAACGGGTCAATATGATGCTGCTATTCTTTTGTTTTTATTTACTTTTTAATTGAATAAGTTATTTTATAACATAGTTAATTGGTCTTTTTTTTTTATGAATATAAGCTAAAATGATTTTACATGGATTAATAAAAAATAATCACCTACAGTAAAGCAGAAATTATCAACAAGTTCCTCATTTTGTATAATGCCATGCTAAATTGCTACCTAGAGTGTAACTAATGGCATTATCGAATTTCCCATATTTCTCTAATCTTGCAGTCTTGAATTTGGTGGTTTATGTGTTCTCTAGTAACAATATACAGTATATTTTACTTATACAATATACAGATCCACAAATACAGTATTTAATATAGATCCTATGCAAATAGAACCTCGACTTCAATCATTATAGCACCTTTCAGAACATGTGTTTTTAGACAAACTGATTGTCACAGAAAATACAAATATCTCAAATTTAAAGTAAACTTGTGACTCCCAGCAACAGTGCCCATTGCTTTCAATGGTGACTATGTCAGAAACCATGCCTCTACTTTAAGGGAAGCAGTAAAAAAAAACATCATGCGTGCCATTGCCCTAGAATGTGTTACTTGCTTTAAAGGGGTGTTGCTGGAAACATGGCTAATGGAGTTAAATAACAATATGTAAAATGCAGTTGTGTCATGGGATATTGCACTCCAGAGGTCAGACACTACTTACACATGACAACTGCAGATTAAAATGTAGCCTGAAAACAGACTAAAGCAAGCTGTTTCTGGAAACTGTCTTCATTATCGTTGTGCGATTGTACCACTTTAAAGGAGCAGTAACACCAGAAAAAGAAATTGATATTTGGCATTGACATGCAGTTAAAGTTATTCAGTTCTATTTCAGTAAATATGTTATTTTTGAAATTGAATGCTTAATGTTTATTTGAGTAGGTTCACACACTGCGTTTTTGTGCAGCATATTTAGAAACGCGTGTCTAGAAAATACGCCGGCATATTTCAGTCCGGTGTATTTTCTAGATGCGCATTTCTATTATATTTTTCCAACTCCAGTGTGAACGCTTCCACTACATTTGTGACTCTTCCTATCTGGCCGCATTTTGTGCGCAGCATATATACGCTGGCAAAAATGGGACGGCCGGCATTCCATATGCATCATATGCTACTGTGGCTGGAGCAAGTAAATCCATAGGTTTACATAGCGCGGCCAGTGTGAAGCTAGCCTTAGACGTCAGAGAAAATCCATTTAGAACAATGCTAATGGAAGAAAAGTATTCACACTAGTGTTCCATTGAAAGCGTATTACACTAGAACGCTACGTGCGCTATTTCTTTGAGCATATGGAATGCAGCATATGTTATGTGACTAGATTAGTTTCAACAGGAATTTAACAGTTGTGTAAAAATGCGCTGCGTTTATTTTGTAATAGCAAAAAAGGCAGGGAAAAAACGCCTGAAAATTCGCTGATAAAGAAAATCCTGTTCAAGTCATAGGAATGGATTCAACTAAATCCAAGTGACAGTAGGAGACATTAGAGGGCATTTTCCTGTATTGTCCTTTCAGTAGCTGCTGCTAATCAAATATCAACAATACAGAAAAATGTCCTCTAGCGTATCCTACTTTCACTTGGATTTAGTTGAATCCATCCCTATGATTTGAACAGGATTTTCTCTGGTTGTCTTTTCTCAGCGTATTTTTGTCAGAGATTTTTTTTAAAAAAGTGCTGCGCACAATACGCTAGTGTGAAACTAGCCTTAAGTGTGTGCTGTCTCTCGCTGATGGACACTTCATGAATATCCATTATCTAAAGTTCTATAGGAAACAAAAGTACTAGGCGGGGGTTTGATTGCTCAGCAGATAGAAGATGACTGCAACCACGAGGAAAGGAAAACAAACTCAAAATAATTCAAATTAGGAATTCAACTTTACAGATGAAAAAAAAGCTTTTTAGTAGAATTATGCCAATCGAAGCTGGAATTTTCCTTTGTCTGGTGTTAGCCGTTATAGACATGATTTGTATCATTTTGACCTTGTTTCTCTACCTTGTTGTTTGAAGCCATTTCTTTAAGGAAAGTGAAAGAAAACCCCAAAAATAATTCCTATTGTTTAATAGGGAACCTTAGATTTTACATACCCCAAAATTGCCCCAGAAAGCCCAATTTGGCTGAGAGAAACAACACAAACCAATAAAACCAGGAGTTAAACATCAAAAGATGATACTTTTTTTCTTTGACATTTAAGTATTGCATAGGAACAATTGCCATGGCAATCCAAGTAGCTAGTCTTTGTTTTCTGGTGTCACTGGCCCTTTAAATATGATGTCCATATACAAAAACCCAGGTCACTGCAAGTACGGCCTCTGAGGTCTACTGCTTGTCATTTTGTTTCTTTTAATGCATTTTCTTTACTTCTTTATGCAAAATAATTGTTTAGCCAACGAGGCCCCTAGTAATGGCACATTGAGCAGTGCTATAAAATGTTTATGGTTATTTGGTATCTAACTAAAGAAAACTACAGTTACACGATCTTACCAGTTTATAAAGTCTTCATGTCATTCAGTATGTGAGATAACCCAAACTCTCTTGACTTTCATGTATTTTCCAAGGCAGCAAATTAGAGTGCATATCTTGCCAAAGTTTAGAGGTGTTTTTGGAACATGATTTCTTTTCCGAAGGTTTCCAATGAACTCACTATTAAATGAATCCTGTTTTTCATTATTAGCATCTATTTGCATTTCATTACAATGTATTAATTTCCTATCAGGTAAAAACAAAAATGTATTTCTGGAAAAAAACGTTTTCTTTTCCTTTGATAGCAGCCTGTTTAAAGGACCAGTAACAGCAGACAGATTCCTTTTTTTTATTGGCATGGCAGCTTTTCAAACACAGCAAAGATAACAGTGTTACCTTTGAAGCTGAATTTCTGAGCTTCATTGCTTATTTTTCCCTCTGCTGGTTGTAGCCATCTTTTATTTGTTGGGCAAACAGGTTAACTCTCGCTACCATTGTTTTCTGTGGAACTTTACAGACAATACATATTTATGTAGAGCTTAGAAAGCTTCAAAGTAAAAAACCTTGCTTAAGGCTAGGTTCACATTAGCGTTAATATACACAAAGTATTTAGAAAAGCGTATCTAGAAAATATGCAGCGTATTTCAGTCCGGCTTATATTCTTGATATGCTTTTCTATTGTACTTACCTGATACAGTGTGAGCGATCCCTTAGCATTCACCGCTCCTTCTGGTTGCATTCTTTGCACAGTGTATACACACAGGCAAAATACAACATCAAGCATTTGCTCGCATTTTGCACTAGTGTGGTCAGAACAGGTAAGTTCCGTAGGGATTCACAACGCCTTTTTTTTTTTTTATGCGCGCCGTATATGCGCAGTGCATAAATACACTAGTGTGAACCTAGCCTAATAGTAACTCTGTCTTTGGTGGACATTTAGTAAAATAGAAAAAAATTTTGACTAGTAAATGCAGGAGAAACAGCCTATTTTTAACAATATCACTTGTTTTCTTCTATTTACAAAACTGTTCTAAGACAATTTTATCAACCAAAAGAATTCTCCACCCTCAGGCTGGTGTAAACCCATTATTCCCTATGGAAGTAGTCTTGTCATTTAATCCAAAATATTTTCCCTTGGAAAAGGGATATTGAACTCTAATGGAAGGAACCCTTCTAGAAATACATTGCAAAGTATGCCCCTGTTAACAGATGGTATCTAGTGATAATTTATTATCAACAGGGGAACATTTTTTTCGATTCTTTATAAATTGGGAAAATCAAAAAGTACCAGGAAACCAAAATTGACAGTGAAATAGTGTGGAACTTATTGATATGGTCGAATTGCAATTAGTAAATATGCAAAAAAATATGTGTTTAAAGGGTAAACACAAAGGGGCTTTTCAAATATTGGTGTTGTAAGCATTTCATACACAAAAATCTATGTTGAATTGAATTGTTTTATTTTCTTAATTAGAAAATAAACAGGTTAATATGACAGCCATCTCTACTACATGTTTCCTTCCTCTCACACAAATAATGACTTCAGATATTTGGCCTTCTTCTGTGCTCGTATAGGAAAGTGAAAACCTACAATCTAAAGATGTCATTTGTTTCAGAAGCATACTACTCCATTGCTAGCTTGTGGCCAGGAATCTTGGAAGGCTCTCATTCCCACACTTTAAGTGATTAAAGCTACCGTTGCATCACATTCTTTATTCTTAATGTAAACTGCAACATGCTATTCTTTATTATCTAAACTATCTCAGATACCGAATATGTTTTAACTATGAAAACTGACAATATCTATATACTATAACAATAGGGTCTGATGGAAGGGCTCCTGCTGTTAGACTGACTATGCTAGAGACAGTTACTGATGCAATTCCATATTTGCTATTGGAATCCTCTGTTTATTGAATAAGGAGTAGAGAATTGCAGCATAGCAACCCGAAGTGATGAGAATTCACTTCAACAGTCGTAGTCTCACTTTAATAAATAAGCCCCTATACCAGGGGTCGGCAACCTTTTGGGCTGAGAGGTCCATATATGTGTGGCTCTGCTCAGCCTTTTTGAATCCAGAGCCGCTGACGTCATATGTGATGTCACATGGGTGATGTCAGCTGCTCTGGATCAGCTATCAACCTGGAAGCACAGTGACGTCAGCGGCTCCGGATTGGCTAGCAACCTGGAAGTGCTGAGAGAGCTTTGTCTCTACAGCGATTAGCCGTCAGACTGTAACGAGCAGTGCTTGCATGTGAGCATCGCTCGTTACAGTCAAAGAGCCAGATGCGGCCATCAAAAGAGCCACATCTGGCTCGAGAGCCATAGGTTGCTGACCCCTGCACTATATCTTTCTGTTGTAAAGATAAGTAGTATCACAGTTATAACCATACTGATATGTTTCACCTCATTTCATTGTCAGTTTTTATTACTCTCTACTTTATCGTTATCGATAAATATTGTGCCAGAGGCACACTTTACAATGTTTTGCTTGGAGGATGTTTTCCATTACAGATTGATAGTGATATTCTTTTTGATGGGAAATCTTATTCAACTGTAGTTAAGTAACACCATAGGGAATAATGGGTTTATGCCAAGTCTGAGGCAGACGTTTTCCTTTGGGTGAAAAAATTGTCTTAGAACAGTTTAGTACATAGGAGATATACATAGGACATCATTAAAAAAGACTGCTTCTCCTGCATTAATTAGTCAAAAAAATGTCAACTTTAGTAAATGTCCCTTACAAAGTAAGATGAACTGGAAATCATTCCACAAGCACATTTCTATTATAGTTTTAAAGTAAAGACATTTTTTTACAATTCTAACTCCATAAACTGTATTCATCTCTTTACAGAGCATCTGTCACCTCAAAATTCTAATACTAATTAAGGTTGTACTAATGAAATAAACAATTTTGTATATATATGTATTTTAAAAAATGTACCTTTAAATAGTATTTCTCTCGGTCATCTTCCCTGTCAGCCTGACTTTTCTTTCTGAGTTGGGTTGGGTGGGGATAAATGATGATTGGCATTATAGCTCCTTCAATCAGATACCTTAAATTGTGATCTATCAGGGATCTGATTGGAGGAGCTATAATGTCAATCATTATTTAGCGCCACCCAACCCGACTTGGGAAAGAAAAGTCAGGCTGACAGGGAAGATCACAGAGAGAAACGCTATTTAAAGGTACATTTTTTAAAATACATATATATTTACAAAACATTTATTTAATTAGTAGAACCTAATTTAATATTAGTTTTGAGGTGACAGGTGCACTTTAAGGCATTAGCAAAAACACTTTCTTTCCTGGTGATAATATGTCTTTTACCTGTAAAGATTTGTTACACATTTATAGAATAATGCATCGTTATAATGACCAACAGTAGTTCCTTTTCTGTTCTGATAATATAGCTAATTTTTTCAGTATTCATTTAGAGGAACGTCACATTAATGTTCTGCTCAAGACAATATTTTAGATAAATGCTTTATCCGGATTAGGTTTCCATGATGTCATAACATACCATGCATGTTTGATTAGGTTCCATGGAGTCTGCTTTTAATTCTCCCATGGTTCTTAAGCCTACTTTGTACGCTGAATGCAAAAAAAAAAAAAAAAAAATAGAAAGAATTCATATTGTGATGGGGCTCAGCAAACATTGCTTTGTTGACTTTCCCTAAACTGTCGACAATTACACAATAACACAAACAAGCAACTTTGGTAAACACTTTGCACTTTTAAAACCTGAATTTGGACTTGCAATAATTTAGTCATCTCTAAATTATCAATAATTCTTTAATATTAATTCTTAAGAGTCTGTCATACTAGGAGCTGCTGCTAGCTGCAGTCCTCTGTAACTATGCCGTACCCCTACTGAATTCCTCCAAATGTTCTTTTTTATCAGCTGTTGAGTCGCACTGAAATTACACTAAATTGTTGGAAAACCAAAGTAGATTTTTACCCCTAAAATCACAGCAACAATGAAACTTTATCTTTAGGTTACGATAAATTAAACCAACATTGTTATAAAGACATTGTCTACTTTAAGATAAAAATTGTAGGTTACTTAAAGGAATAATATCATTTTTATATGTGTTCTTCATAAAATAGCAAAAAAAAAAAAAAAAAAAAGATTTGTTAATAATCCCATAACGTACATAGGGCTTGTGGCTATATCTTTATCTCTGCTATAAAATGCCCAGTTATAAAGTTAATGGCTGCAGCACTGGTTAAGTAGAAGCAGACAGATATTCTTTATTCAAGACAAGCAACATGCACAATTTTAAGGTACAATTTTCTTTTAATGACAGTTTCCATTTGCTGATTATCTGATAAAAATGAAAGCAAAGAAAATCCATTTTTTTATGTTGATAATTAACATTTTTCTGACTTATTAACATATTAGAGCTTGGGAGGGGAGAAAAATGGGAAAGCGGAAAAGTGGGCTTTTATGCTTTAAATGTTTTCTTACATATTCATTGGACCCCACTGAGTATAATTTCATTTATTTCAAACTGATGTAATCTAGACGAAATGTTTTTACTAGTCAAGATAAGCCTTTAAAGTGCACCTGTCACCTCAAAACACTAATAACAATTTAGGTTGTACTAATGAAATAAACATTTTTGTAAATATATATGTTTTTTTTTTAAAAATGTACCTTTAAACAGTGTTTCTCTCTGTAATCTTCCCTGTCAGCCTGCCTTTCCAGGGTTGGGTGATTATTCTATTATAGTTCCTCCAATCAGATCCCTTCTAGATCGTGATTTAAGGGATCTGATTGGAGGAGCTAAAATTTGAATTATATTATTTAGCCCCACCCACTCGACTATCAAGAGACCAAAAAACTCACCTTCAGGGGGTTATTCACTAAAGTCTGAATTGTTGCGTATAGTTGCGAATTCGCCAGATAAAGACAGTTGCATTAGGCTGCTACTGTCACAGTCGTGACTTTATAATGAGAATATTGTCGCAGTCGTGACTTTACTATGGGAATGTGCTGTTTGCAAATTTGACAGTCGAATTCGCACCTTAGTGAATAACCCCCAGTCTGTCTTGATCTCACTTTAGAAACTCTTACCAGCCAAACATCCACTTTGCTTTTCCTTTGACACCTTTTGACACTATAATGTTTTTATGTTGACACTTGTATTTTGTTATTCACCCCATAATAATGAAAAATATAAAATTTTAAATTAACTACCAGTCAATTTATATGGCTTGTATTTTAGAGTAATGCAGGAGATTTCCACTTTTTAGGTAAATACATGGAGGCTAAGGGCCTCATTGCCAAAGGGGTGAATTCACCTGTCGAATTCCCCTTGCTACAGTTTGAGTTGCATTGCTAAAATAGACACAAATTCACTTTTCATTATTGACTAAATGGAGAATACACTTGTCCAACAGGCGAACAGCTGTGATCACTGTTGCATGCATAGTGTGGCGTAGTCAAGCAGATAGAAGTAGGATGAGAAGTCATTCGGAATGAGGCGAATGCGACAAGTGAAGAGCAGTGACATCATCCTCACCATATCCCATTAACTGTATTCTATAAATATTCTAACTATTTCTGTGTCATCTTGTCCCTAGGTCATGTTATCAATTAGTCGCAGTTGCCTTTTGAATGAATAGTCTCTTATGCAATACTGGAGCCCTGCCATCAACCCCCCAGTTCGCCAGTATGAAGTGGCAAAGTCAAACAAGTGAATTCAGAGCAGTTCACCTAGTTGGATTTGCACCTTTGCACCACTCTTTTGCTTAGTCAATAGTAGAAATACCTGTGCACACGCATACAAAAAATGATGGAAAGAGCACCATAAGATCACAACAATCGTAGTTGCCCAAATTGGACATGTATTCGCCACTTACAGATTTTATCAATAAGAAAACATGGGGAAGTGGAGAATAGACACAAATGAATACCTCTATGCGACTATTCGGACTTTTGCCAATGAGGCTCTTAATTTTCTACCCCATGTCCACGTATTTCATTTCAGAGACTAGTACTTTCAGTAAAAAAAATACATTCCCATTGGCATGGCTGGTCTTTTATCTATTAGGTTAATAAGCGGGATTCCTGAGATTAATATCATGAACATTTTGTAACAGAATCTACTAAAAAAGTCTAATGTGACTTTAGTCTAGACCAGGGGTCCCCAAACTACGGCCCGCGGGCCAGATGCGGCCCCCTGAGGCCATTT
>WMED01022077.1:0-11761 GCA_019650415.1 Pipa parva | reverse complement strand
TTAATGACTGTCATTGTCGTCTGATTGGGTACACTGGACTTTATCATAAACCGTCTTGCATATTATTTATCTGCATTTTTCATTGTTTAATTGCTTAGGGCGCTTACACATATCTATTAAACTTAAGGATGTACTAGGTCTTATATTCGGGGGATGGTTTATTTTTGGGCCACGTTACTGGTACGGTACATTTCCAGTACTTTATTGCAGCTAAGGCTTATTTTTGGGACATGGTACTGGTACGGTATATTTCCAGTACTTTACTACAGCCAGGTCTTATTTTTGGGACACGGTACTGGTACAGTATATTTCCAGTACTTTACTGCAGCTAGGCCCTTATTTTGGGACACGGTACTGGTACGGTACATTTCCAGTACTTTATTGCAGCTAAGGCTTATTTTTGGGACATGGTACTGGTACGGTATATTTCCAGTACTTTACTGCAGCCAGGTCTTATTTTTGGAACATGGTACTGGTACGGTATATTTCCAGTACTTTACTGCAGCTAGGGCTTATTTTTGGGACATGGTACTGGTACGGTATATTTCCAGTACTTTACTGCAGCTAGGGCTTATTTTTGGGACACGGTACTGGTACGGTATATTTCCAGTACTTTACTGCAGCTAGGGCTTATTTTTGGGACACAGTACTGGTACGGTATATTTCCAGTACTTTACTGCAGCCAGGTTTTATTTTTGGAACATGGTATTGGTACGGTATATTTCTTGTACTTTATTGCAGCTAGGTCTTATTTTCAGGGGAGACCTTATATTTCTAAGCTTGTAAAAAATTGCACTAGTTTTTATTTTAGGGGGATGTCTTATTTTTGGGGAAACATGGTATTTTTTTTTTTCATAATAATTCAGTGTGATTGAATGCCTCTTGAAGCCAGCAACATCAGCTAATATGAGTGCCATGCCATCTACCACATCTCTGAGGCTTGACTTCACAATGCATGACAAGCAATTGGTAACAAACATATTACATAGTTCTCAGTTCTACCTGAATCCACTTGCATTATGGTCACAGCTTGATGATTTCGATTTTTTCACTATTTTGGGAATAAAAGTTTCTTTAAAAAAATAGATAAACATCTGAGCTGCCCATGGCTATTCTTTTGAAATATGAGGGAGACAGGACCGGAATTTCTGTGTTTTTGGTTCACTGACCACATAGACAAGATATAAATCATTGTTATTTGTAAAATGATACAAGCTTCTCCTTCAGCTACATTCCCAATGGAATAGTAAAAAAAAACAGATAGAGGTTCCACAGTCATTCTGGTTCCTCTAGCCCTGGAGGATTATGGCATATTTATTATCGCCACAAGCTAACTCTGTCTATCAGGCGGTAGAAATCCACTTACCCAAAAGTAAAATAACCCATGCAAAATGCTGGAGAAAAAGACAATTTACATATGCTTCCAAAATATCACTGATATCTCTGAATAAGAAAGGGAAAAGCAATTTGATTACTATTCGTAGAAGTGCACATGAAATTTGTATAAGAAGTAATATTCCTTTAATGAAATGGAATCATCATATGTTATTTAATGAAACAGCAGATGAACAGCTGCTCATATCACTGGTATTCTGAACTCTCAAGAACTTATAATTGTAACTGTAAGGAAGTACCAGCATTTTGCACTTATTTATTTTTGCTCCATCAACAAACAATTCCTGCAGTACAGTGTAGGACCCAGCGACATGTAATGGCAGAGGGTTGGTGCAGCATCCAACAGCCAATGCTGGGACAAGGTTAAATCTTGCTTTAGGTTGAAATGTCAAAATGCACCCCCCCCACCAGCAGGTTCTCCCTCATAGCGGCCCATGCAATGCCACAGAAACCCATATCATCCTCTACAGCAGGTAATGAGGTGCAAGGGTGTGTGGCTATCCTTTATACCAACAACCCCACTTTTCTTATACTTTGTGGGCCGTCCTTCTCCTTCCTCATACTGTGCTACCCAACCCCCAATTTCTATATACTGTGCAGCTCCCCTTCCATGACCAAGCTCTCCTCTCTCAAAGAATAATAAAAACAGCTCAACAGCAGTCTATCCCTATCTCTCCCCTCAGCTTCCTGTCAGCAGATCTCCTTGGCTGAGCAGCTAAGAGGAGCACTGGGGAGAGACTGCTGTAACACTGTCATCTATGACTTTGCTCTCACCCAGTTTGCCTATTGAACAAATGAATACCATTTTAAACCATGAAAGCTAATTACAGCACCTCATGCACTAATATATATTGTGCCTGCCAGTAAAGCGCTAATACATGTTGAACTTAGGTGCATAAGTAGTTCATCTCTCAGTGCCATAAGCCTCCAGTTCTTCGTTGTAATGTTCTAAGGAATTTATCTGTTATGTTACAATGATTTAGCAGCAGCTATAATCTTTTTAGGAAATTTTGCGGAGAGCTAGGATTAGCGAAATTTGTCAATGGGGCAGTCATTTACTGAGGTCTAGTTACCTATAGCAACAAATCAGCAGTTAGCATTCACTGGTATACCAGAGCTATAATAATGAAAGCCAACCTCTTATTGGTTCCATTGGGTAACTAGACCTCTGTTGACAAAAAAAACTCCTGTATGTTGCATTGTGGTTAAATATAACACTAAAACAAATCCTATCAATGCCAATACAGTTTTCAGTAGAACAATACAGGTTCAGGAAAAGTTCACCATGAAACATTGACTTTATGGAGGATTTTTTTTTTTTTTTTAGCTGAGAGATGAAGTCAGAATTGATGGACAAATCTTTAGATGTGAATATTTAATAAGTGCAGTGTGAGGTTTATAGAAGTGGGTAAGAGGCTGACCCATGAAGAAATGTAAATGCCATATCAGATCAAGGGAAGAAAAGCCTTCTGACATTAACTAAGTAAAGAAAGATGTACAGAGATGTCTTTGGTTGTCTGAATGTTATAAAGTAAATGTTTCATATACTGTACATAGTCATGTGAGCAGAAAGAAAGAAAAATATAGATTTAGTTTGCTATCTCATGCAGACATTTAACAATGTTCAGAAGTTGGTTCCTTAGAGGACTTGACTCATCTGAGCAAAGCACTATGGGGGAAGCGCAGAAAGAATTGGTCAACAGCATTATTTAAAGTTATTTTAAAGCATAGGATACTAGTCCTCTGTAAAGTTTGTCCCTGTTGATGAATTCCCCTGTATGTGTCTAATTGTGGTGAACAGCCAGGGAGAGCCCCCCCCCCCCATTAACTTGAAATACCATGTAATGTTTCCATTTCTATCTAAAAAAAAAAAAGTGTTATCAGTAGGGGGCTCTTTCTTTCTGTGCATGCACTAAACCTCTCCATGCCTGTTCAGAAGTGTTCTCTGCTTTTGTCCAGCAAGTCACTACATGTCTTCATCAATCTCATAAAAAGCTAAAATGGTGATATAGTCACATGGGGTGGTTGGAAATATATTCACAAACTTTAAATCAATATGAACTCCTTGTTTTATCTCCCAAGTTTTCCAATTCTAGTAAAGTTTATAGCATTCAGCTACATTCTGCATGGTTCCTCCTGTACCTGAAGTTAATGGAGTGAATGTCTCATGGACATGGTCATCTCATGGATTTGTTACAAGAAGTTGTATGGTCTCACCAAGTGCAGTAGCTGTACAATATAAACCTGTTTCCAGGAAGTTAACTTAGGAATCACCTTTGGTTTAGGTAAGAACATTCAGTTTCAAAGGTTCCAGCAGCTTCTACTTTATTCTGAGCAGTAAGTGGAAGAAGAGCTTTAAAGAGAATCCTAAATCAGATCTGCAAAATTGTGGCATAATTTGAATACTCATAAGGGCTTAATCAACAAAGTGAGAATTCGACTATCAAAGTGAATTTTCATCTCTTCGGGTTGATGTGCTCAAGTTGTCGTGAATTCTCTTCTCCTTATTCACCAAGTGGTAGATTCCTATAGAGAAGACGCAAACGGCATCAGACAAGATTTATTGCCTAGTGTGGAATGGTCAATCAGACAGTAAATGCATTGCCATCAACCCCCTAATTTCCCACTTTTATCCGGCAAAGTAAAACAAGCAAATTTGACACTGTATGCTTTGCCGAATTCACTACTTCAACAGATTTCAACACTTGATGAATAGGCAAATTACCGGTGTACATGCACGCAAAGCGATTCAAAAAGTTCTGTGAGTTTTCAACTGTCATTGGTTGCAAGTTGGAGTTTGATGAATATATGAAGATCAGGAAGTGGCGAAAAGACATTCATTCTGACCTTACATGACTGTTTAGACTTTCCTGGATAAGTTCCTTAATGTAGGGCACCTAAATCCAGTGGGAGCTCAGGGAATGCTTGGTTCTCTTCCCCTTTTGGGAGGGACCCCCTGCTCTCAGCTTGCAACCCCTACAAGTGCTTGCAAGGATAATACCAAATTAGATTAGGAGGAGGCAGGAGAGCAGACAGCTTGCTGGACAAAAGGGTCTTGTTTCGACTTGGGCTTTTTTATTTTAAGATATTTGCTGACTTTAAAAGTTTTTTTGGTCTGCAAGTAATTAGTGATTTAATGCTAGATACATTTAGTGTGCATCATCTCTGAGTAAGCAGTATATTAAATGGTTCTATATTGTTTATAGACTGTCATTGTCTTGTAAGCAACACATTGATGCCCTAGAAAAGACTGCCAATGTGTTCCAGTTTTCAGCAGAAGCATAAATCTCAGTATGTAATTCTTATCTGGGTATTGTTTAATGCAAGGCTTCCTTTGAATTGGTCTAATCGTGAACAATCCATCTTTCTCTCCTACAGGTCCTTGACAACCTTGATACTCATTTAAACAGCTCCGAATACTTTCGCTTTTATTGGTTTCCACATACTGAAAGTGTCAGCATCTTTTATCAGGATCCGGCAGACAAGGTATTAACAAACATACAGTTTGTAAAGAGCTGGAAGGAAAAAAAATATATAACCAGGATGAGTTCTTGCCTAAGTACACATGACCTATTGCAACAAAAATATTTCCTGCAACAGAGAAATTGCCTATTCCCATTCAAATGACTACCTTGAGTTGAAGGGGGTAACAACACAACCTGGGACATAAGAAAAAAAATTGTCAGTAATTGGTAGCACGATTATCTGTATGGAAATTATAGGGCAACAGGTTCATGTTTTGAAAAATGACCCTTGGGTATATAGCTACAGTACTGGTGGTCTCCATCAAATCTGTAAATCAACAAGGCTGTAAGCATGTGGTCCAGTAAGAATGAGTCACAATTATCACAACTCATTATTTAGTCATAAATCCTGATCGTTGCTCATTTGATCAGATTTAAGTTTATTATAGGTGCAGGAATTAGTAGGCCATAGTATACACATCTGGTTCAATATTGAAGATATTCTGCATTGAATATGGCATTTCATTTTTTTATGGACTCACTCAGTAGAAAGAAGTAGAACACAAGAGCCTTTTAATTTAAACAGTGAGCCGCACTAGTATATTCTGAATGCAGCTTACAGCACAATTCCCTTGAGGGAAGAAGAGCATCAGCTGCTCCTAGCAATCAGCTTACAACATAGTGCAGTACAATGTTCTGCATCTTTGTACATTCCCCTCTAATGTGAAGTTCTCCATGTCAGCAGAAAGGTGTCCTCCAATCTGCTCTTCTAAACTATGGCACTCAAGAACATGATTGGAGGAGCCTTGATGTCAACTTTCTGCAGGCTTCAAGGACTATTTTACTTATTGCTAATTATGGAGGGAAACAGGGCACCACACTGACTTAAAGTTGTGGTCGGGCCACCAAGATGCTATAAGCTCAGTTGGCGTCCAATCTTCACCCAGGGCAATAATTTTTCTGCTAGTTGGTCTAGCCTGAGAAGAACATAAAAATGGCTAATAAAATATTTCCTGCTAAATATGATTTAAACAACTGTATATTAAAACATTTTGCCCTTTTTAAAAATAGTATTGTGTGGTAATTTATCGGGTTCATTTATCCTTGTAAAATCTTTGCGTGGAATTAGAAAACCAGATGCTAGAGATGCAATGTTCTCTTTTTAAAGATTTTTTCCACACTAATTTTGCCTGAGATATTAACATTCCTCTACCATTTCCAGTATTAAATATGCACGCCCATCTCCGGGGTATGTAAAGCTAAACTACAGAGTTGGGAAGGGTTTCCATCAGCTTAATGAGAACTTGAATTGTAACTGTCTTTGCTATACAAATCATCTAAACAAGGTTGTCTCTTGGCCTTCAAAAATAGAGAATTAAATGTTGTCTCCTGTTGCAAAAAAAAAAATCACTGTAAGAAATTATTCTTCACTGGGTGCTCATTACTTACAAATTTCACATGCGCCAGACATAGCGCCTGTGAATAACTAACAGAAAATATTTATTAGACAAAAATATAATCTCATTACTGATTTCTTTTTTTTATGCATTCCAGCCAGTATCTTCCAATGCTAACTGGTTTCGTGACAGATTTTTGGCATATTATCTATTTCAGTTTCTTCTCTGGATAAGGTAGGAATTGCTTTTGAAAAATGTAACTGTTTCTTTCTGATCACATGATTGCCCTTCCACATATCTCATGTTTATATAGTGGCTGTGCTTATCATTTTACTTGCAGAATGATATCCTTCTGCGTTATGATATGTTGGGTTCCTAATAAAAACCACTTGGACTTGATTAGTCAAAATAAATTAGTAAAATTGATTGAGTTTGAGTGAATTGGTTGACAATTGTGCTTTGCTGTTTGACAATCATTTTAAGCAATAAAAAAAATCTAGTGCAGTTCTTTTGGAATTATTTAGTGTGATGTAAAAACTGATCAGCCAATTTACCCCTTCTACAAGTATGGAGTCATTTATAAACCTTCAACTACCAGTTACCTCCCATTGTTCCCTGCATTTCAGTGTGATTGCTCTATCCACAGACTGGAAACTAAGATTGTACAGTTCAGTTGTGTATGCAAGTTGAATTAAAGTACCTGAATCAGCCATGCAGTCGATGGTCAACTTTATTGGGTGTACAGTGAAATGTGCAAAATGTTCCACCAATCGGCAGCTAGTTTTCGCTATGTATTATTGAATGGAATAATGTTATTGGTTGTTATGGTCTTACTGGAGTTTGACAATATGTCTAGTATGAATTGATGAACCAGACTAATTTGGCAATTCCTCATTTTAAAACCCAATACATTTTAAGTTTCTAAATTTCTGAATTTAAACATACTGCCATGGTGTATGAGAAGGCATTGCATGAATTTAGCAGCCCATTTTCTATGAAGAAATGAAAAGGAAATATGAAAAATAGTTTGTCTACTGTAAATTGATTTATGATAGAATTATTGTTGTAAAATCTGCATTGGCTCAGCCCCCAGGTCAGGCTAAAAGCCATGGGCACCATATCTCCTGGGGTTCAGTGTCTTATGATACCTTATTATACCGCTTTACAAATCACTTGTCAGACCACACATGAAATACTATGTGCAATTTTGGGCATCAGTGCACAAGAAAGATGTGGTTGAGCTTGAGCGGGTTCAGAGGAGGCTATTAAAATAATAAAAGGAATGGGCAAACTAGATTAACAAGAAAGATTATCAAAACTGGGCTTGTTTGTTCTAGAAAAAAGTAGATTAAGGGGTGACCTAATAACTATGTAGAAATATATCAGGGGTCAGTACAGAGATTTCTCCCACAATCTCTTTATGCCAAGAACTGTAAGCATAACAAGGGGACATCCTCTGCATATAGAAGAAAGAAAGTTTCTGCACCAGTAAAGAAGGGGTTTTTTTACTGTAAGAACAGTGAGACTATGAGAACTCTCTGCCTGAAGAGGTTGACATGGTTGATTATTTTAAAGATTTCGAAAGGGGTTTGGATGCTTTCCTTCAGTGTAAGAACATTACAAGTTATGGGTACTGGATTATTGGAGGTGAGATCTTGATCCAGGGAATTATTCTGATCCTTCAGTGTAAGAACATTACAAGTTATGGGTAATAGATAACTGAAGGTGGGATTTTGATCCTTCAGTGTAAGAACATTACAAGTTATGGGTAAAGGATAACTGAAGGTGGAATCTTGATCCAGGGAATTATTCTGTTTGTCATATTTGGAGTTGGGAAGGATTTTTTCCCCCTAATATGACGATAATTGGCCCTTGCCTCATGGGTTCTTTTGCCTTCCTCTGGATAAACATTGCAGGAAAATAGGCTGAACTGGATGGACTTGTGTCTTTTTTCAGCTTTATAAACCATGTTACTATGATACCTAGACATACATAGGTTTGGCTTTCCAATTTAGACAGTTCCAGCCTGTGCAAGTATTGCAGTCCTGACATTTGTTATGGTCTATGAGTCTATAATTCTGCTTTAGAGATCTGCACAAATTAGGATTCCAATTGCATGTGAATGTTGGCTTTTGACTTCATTGTGTATTATAATGATGATAAACTTTTTAATTGCTTTTTAAATGCAATAGATTGGATCATGCAGCACCCTATTACAAGCAAGTCAGAATGCTCGCCATCCTACTGAATAGAGTGCATTACTCCAGATAATTGCAAATGATATTTTCCAGGGACATAATAATGTTTGATAAGTGTAGCAGAGTATGATAGTCTCTTTAATTAAACACTTATAGTATTGTTTCTCTGAATTTCACATAAATTGATTTCCAGAGAACATTTTGAGATGATTTTTTATTTTTTTTTTTAATAAAAGAAAAAGTCAGTTTTTAATACAGAAACAACAAGGCTTTGTAATTCGGCAAGATTTTTTGTTATTTTTATTTTAAAAAAAAACCCCTCTTGGCTGCAGAGGTGTAGGTAAAGCATTGCATTGCTCTATCTAATTCGGCTTTCAGACATCAAAGGATACAATGCATACACAGTTCTTTCATGTTAAGTCTATTTGCACTTCACAAGGAGTAATTGATCTGTTCTGGAAATAATTAAGTGAATGAGACAAACAGGAAAGTGTTGGAATGTAATCAAACCCACATTTTAGTTCTATAACTAATGACTGTATAAGAGAGCCTTAGCAAAGTTTATTTACTTTAAATATACGATCGGGACTCTTAAAAACAATATGTAATTCTGTATGGCTCTTCATGGGGAGTAAGCTGAATGGGTGATTGCTAAAGATAACAAATACAAAAAAAGGCTTTCTCTGCTGACTAACTTAAAGCTAAAGTACACTTGCTCATTACAAAGTTGAAAGTGGTATGGCTGTTTGGAGGAGATGTTCAGTAAGGGCTGCTCCATCTTTATGTGCATGCTAAAATATTGCTCTACTTCAAGCAAGACATTTACTGAATTACATATTGAGTACCAAATAGTGAAGGTTTCTAGAAGGTCTAACATGGCTACCTGAGAATATATATTAAAGACCATGAAAATGATCCGTATATAAAACATGGAGAACTTCTTGTAGAAGATGAGCAATTTGAAGTGGAGTGCCCTAATTACTATTGTCTAGGATGTTGTGCTTCATGTTTGCAGACTAATCTCATTCTATTTTCTTTATGTCCAAGGATTTCTAATAGACAACATTTATATAGCAAATAAATATTAAGTGTGATGGGACCCCGTAAGAATTGGGACTCAAGTAAGCTGTCTTTTATTCTTTGCCAAGAGTCGCACATGTTTAAATGAACATTAGTGTCAGGAGTGACATTAAACCCAACGGTTACTTAGGGAAAAATTTACCTTTAAAACAAGTAACTTCAGAACTGCTGTGGAAGTTATTCCTTGAACTTAAAGGACCATTGACACCAAAAAAAAATTTAAATTCTTCAAATGGATCTATAGTTATTGTATATTGAATATGCGCTTAAAAAAATTCTAAGTTGTGTTTATGTATGTATGTATGTATGTAAAATTTTATTTAGAAAGTGCCACAAATCTACGCAGTGCTGTACAATTCAGCAATACAAATATAATACAGACGTGGGAAAAGTGCATTAAACAATACAAGTAAAATATCACAAGGATACAACACTTTAAGTGCTACCTTGTGGTTGACACAAGAGGTTGGAGATCCTTTCCCTGTAGAGCTTACAATCTAAGTGGGAGGAAGACTTACATACACAGATAGGATAATATAAGCTGTAGAATGTGTTGAGACTTAGCTCAATAAATACAGATATTAAGCATGAATAAATAAAGATAAAATAAAATATATATATATAATCAATTATAAGAATCAGTGCTAGTGCTCCGAAAGATAGAACTTCAATTTGGTTTTGAACATGAAGACGGAATGTTCCTGGTGAAGACAAAGGGGTAAAGAATGCCTTAAGAGGAGCATAGTTGACATCAAGGAACGTACAGACATATGAGTGAGGAAATGTAGGGTTGGTCAACAGAGTGAAGTGCCTTAAATGTCAATAGGAGAACACTATAAATGATTCTTTTACTTATGGAAAGCCAGGGAGCAGAGAGTGATTGGGAGAAGGGCTGTCCACTCTACGGAGAGAGAATTCTGGCATAAGACTTTAGAATAGACTGGAGCGGGGAGAGGTAGGAAACTGGAAGGCCAGATAGTAGAACATTGCAGTAGTCCAAGAGGGACAGGACAAGAGCATGCATGAGGGTGTCAGCAGTGGAGTGAGAGAGAAAGGGGCGGATCTTGGCAATGTCATGAAGAAAAGATCAACAAGATTTAGCAGTGGAAGAGATGTATTTAGAGAAGGAAAGAGTCAAAGGTCACTCCAAGACAACGAACAGAGGTTACAGGGTTGATAAATGCACCATCCCCTTGAATGGAAAAGGTAGGAACAGGTCCAGGTTTGGGTGGGAAGATAATCAATTCCATTTTAAAAAGATTTAATGTAAGCTGATGCTTGTCCATCCACGAGGAGATTGCCAAGAGACAGTTCAAAATTTGAAACTGTAATTCAGGTGTTAGCACAGAAGCAGATAAATAAATTATCTATTATACATACGTTAAAGTATAAGGTATGAGTAACTGAGTAATAAGAAACTGCTCTGTCCTGCAGTGAAACAGTTAATAACAGACCATCCCAATTCAGTGTTTGGAGCAGAAAGATGCAATGAGTAGTGATGGATAGTCTGTCCCAGATGCCCCTGTTTGTGGTTGACCAATATATCATTCTTTATCATCATTTTACTGAATAAATCTATCTATTTAAGTGAAACATATTGGGTAACTGTCTTACTGCAGAACGCTGAGATACAGAAAGCCAGATAATATTTTTACAAGATTATACATAGGTCATAAGTAGGCGATATTTTTCTTTTATATCTTTCTGTATATTTTGGGAGGGTGCGGGGGTTTACTTTCCTGGAAATGGAGGTTTTTTTTGGGGGTGATTTTTTTTGTGTGTAAAATTGAATTTCATATGTATCTGCATTTGGAAAGAAAGCGTTTAAACCTTCTTTAACAGGCTGTCTAATGCTGTCACCCAGCATAGCACTTCTGTCAGTCTGAAATGCTGAATGTCTGGAGCAGAGAATAACGATTTTATTATAAATCACAGGTCTCACTCACCTAAAACTGTACTGCCAAGCAGCAGTGCCTGCGTTCAGTTTTAATTTGTTCACTGAAATGTAATTTATTGCTATTTACTGAAAAGAACTAAACAGTGATATTGTTTATTAAGGAAAATAGCTTAGGGGTCTTAGAGGAAATTGCCAGAACAGATTTAATTAAATAGAGAAATATTAACTAATCCCTTTCACATCATTCTCTACATACAGCTAATGTTTGTTTGTCTGGGCAGTACATCTGTAATTACTTATTCTGTATGTGCCACTCACCTTACCCTCTGT
>WMED01022076.1:0-11761 GCA_019650415.1 Pipa parva | reverse complement strand
GGCACAGACACACACACACAGAGGCACAGACACACACACACACACAGAGGCACAGACACAGACAGACACACACACAGAGGCACAGACACACACACACACAGAGGCACAGAGGCACAGACACACACACACACACACCCTCTCTACCTACCTTAGCGACCAGCACAGCACATGGTATCACTTCCTGCTTTGGAATGCTGCTGCCGTTTTTTTTTTCCCTTTCAAACAAAACTTTATTGATTTTATTACACTGCCAGTCCAGCCCTGTTATTTAGTGAGCGACGGCCGAAAAATGTGAGCGACGTCTCGAAAATTAGTGAGCGATCGCTCATTCGCACAGTTTAGAGGGAACATTGGTCAACACATATAAAGAAATAAGGAGGATTCAATGTTGTATGCAATATTCAAAAAACAACATGCAAAATAAGTAAAAAGCTTAAAAAATATAGGTACAATGTAGAATAATGATAATTCTGACAATGATACAATAACATTTACACCAATGCTCTTCTATAATTACACCTAGTAACCATATGTGCCTCTTTGTTTCCTTGAAATAGATTTTTATGCCCACTGTGCTAGATTTACTTCAATAAATATTTAAGGAAATGGTTCACAAGTCATTGGCAGTCTTATCAGGTATATTTATTTTGATTCAGGCTGGTTAAGCATACATTGTACAGGGGGTTATTTACTAAGGTGCGAATTTAACTGTCAAATTCGTAAACAGCGGATTCCCATAGCAAATCCATGACTATTTCCCCATTGTAAAGTCACAACAATTTTTAATTTTAAGATTGTGACAATTTTCCCATATTAAAGTCGCGACTGTGACAATATTCTCATTATAAAGACGCGACTGCGAAAGTAGCAGCCTATTGCGACTGTCTTTATCTGGCGAATTTGCACCTATATGCAACAATTCAGACTTTAGTGAATAACCCCCTTAGTACAGACTTCCATGTTATAGTTTTTAAAGTAAGGTATCTCATAATAGGTAGAATGTGAGCTCCATCTGTGCTGTTGTATGCAGTTAAAATCTATGCATGGACCAGTAACTCTGTTTAGTCAACAACCAAAATTTTAATAGGATGATAGATCCTTTTGAACCCACTATACCATTAGAAACATGACATTTTATTCACTTTTTTATAGGTACATGGATTTTGAGCTGCAGCATTAGAAGTTAAAATCTAGGGTTGAATAACCAGGGACAGATTTTTTTTTTAATGTTTTTTAGAGGAATTCATCAACAGGTAAATCATTTACAGTGGTCTAGTAACCAATCAGAACATGGCTTTCAGAATTCTAGTTCTCCTGTATTATAAACACTACCTGATCGGTTGCTATGGGTTACTAGTCCCCTGGAAAGATGGCCCCGTTTATGAATTCTCCTAATAGAATGTACAAAAGTACTTCCTTACCCAAAACCCATCCACTTCTCCATCAGTCTATTTAAGAATGTCTAAAAAAGAATTTAAGAATGTCTAAGTAAGTTCACCTTTTTTACATAATCAACCCTTATACAATATTCACAAATTTTATTAATGGAAATGAATATACTTTCATCTTTGTATAATACTATATGATGCCATTTGCTTCATATGTACTAATACAACTTCAGATAATTTAAAAGAAGCTGCCATAACATTTACTGCATGCACAGTTATCACTTTAATATGATTTGAAATGATTCCCACCTCTTCTTTAATTAGTGACAGGAATCATTGCATGACATCTTCCTGCATCCTTCTCTCCTGACCCTGCTTGTTACATCAGCACTAACAAAAGTTCATTTGGCATTACATTAAGGTGACAAATGTGCATGATTTAAATGTCATATCTGCTTGAAGAGAGTATTTTAGTGAAATTATTATTGGGTCCCAGAACAATCTGGGAAATTAAGAATTATATTGAATGTGATGTATAAGTAACATGCTTGAGTTAGGTTCACATTAATCTATTTGAATAGGAAAGTCAGTTTCTCAGTTGTTTGAACAAGGGGTACCTTCAAAATATGACCTGTTATAGATATTTCATTGTTGCTGGAACATACAGATATAAGTAGACCCACCTTAATATCCTAAAACATCCTTATGATTGATTCATAATAATGAAATACTCCAACTTAAGCACGGATATATCATAATAAAGCACAACTAAAATTAGTTAGGTACCAACATATTGTTATAGTTTTTTAAGTTTGTGCATTATCTTTATTTTTACATATATAAATGAAAAGGTATATACCTGTATATAGAGAGAGAGTCATAGATAAAGGGATGATAACCTGCTTCCTTTAGGTTGTTGTGGGATTACAAATTTCCCAATAATAGCTTATGACTCTTTATGAATGCAGTGAGGTGTGATCCTGTGCAGGAGGGACAATGAAAACTAGATCAATCAAATAGTTTTCTGAATGAAAAAATATAAATGAACATACAGAAAAAAAAACTCTCTTTAGAAAGCAAAGTTTGTAATAAGATGCTCCATTGAGAGACTTTGTTTACACTAGTAGTTGGAACGCTATTGCTACCTAGCATTGCTACAGTAAATGCAGCTGGAGTATGTAATGGGCGAATTTAGAAAACCAGTGTTGTGTGCAAATTGTATATCATAAATGCTTGTAAATTATCATTAAATTCAGTTACCTGATCATCTGAAATATCAGGTACAAGTATAATAGTTGTATTTTACAGGGGTCCAGGAACTGCATTTAATGTAAATGTAGTCAATTTTTACTCATTTGATCAGCTGTGCTTGTTCCCATAAGCATAACCTTGTGTGAAAAATGTTTTAAGGGTGATCATTTTCTTCTCTATGAAAGCACAGGAGGCAGTTAGATAACCCTTATACATCACGTGCACGAGGGTATGCTCTAAATAAAATATCATGTTTGATAGTCACTTCATACATTGATTGCTTGTTCATTTAACTGTGTGAATCTGTATGCCAGTATCTATTTATCTGTATGTACATCATCATAATTGCAAAGACAGCAACTTTGAGGTTTTTGTAAATTATAATCTTATAAATTATGCATTTTGATGAAAGAATGAGCTGTTTTTAAGATTGCCCAATATTGTACATGATTTATAAGATTGCGTTCTGAATTCATTGTGTTGCAGGTGCAGTTTAATAGCTCAAACAATGTGCGTTTCTGAAATGCTTGAGAACATTTACTGGCATATATGAGAGGAACATGTGTACTATAAAGTAAAATGTGCCCTTTTTAATTATAGGGTTATTAAAATTTACCTTGTTATACAAATATGACCTGTACTTTTATATGGCCATAAAACTGACACTGGATTACATTATACAGTATTCTACTTGAAGTTTACTCTATGGTTTTTATTGTTGTTATTATGGAGTGCATGGTTGGAATTACATATGTACAAATAGATAAGATAGGGTAAAGTGGTCATGTTAGTCCACAGATGCAAAGAAATGAGTATTGCAGTATTTGGTGATACCTTTTTCATTGGACTAACAGTCTTTTTAAATAAACAGGCTTTTGGAAGGTTTATTATCCTTCATCAGGTTAAAGACAATAGTAAATACAGGCAAGAAGGTATGAGGGGGGGAAGTGTATATTTTATATAAATTAAAGTTTATTTTTAATATACTTAGTACGCTATGGGAGGCTTTTTTCTTTCAAGTGAAAGTTTATCCAGTTTGAGGAGACACCAGCCTATCACCATGGATGTTATTTCCAATTCAATATGCCTGCCTCTTAATATCAGTTGGTAAGCACAAGCACAATTGGTGCTGTTAACTTCACTCCATTCATAGGTGTTTATATGGGATTATAAGGTCCACTGTTATCATACTTCACTAACATTGTGATTATTTGTACAATAGTGGTGGCATTCACCTAGTATGTGCTTAATGATGAGCACTTTGGGTACCCCCCCTTTGTGTTCTCTTTTGTTTTTTCTTACGCTCCTACAGCCCTTTTCTGTTTCCGAAGTTTGTTTTCTTGGATTTCATTCACTCTTAAATTTGCTTACAACTTTGCTCTGTATCAGAAACATCTATTCCCACATATCAGCCAAGCTGATATTGAATTTTTTCATCTAAATTATCAATATTATGGATTTTCCATAGAAATAAACAGTTGAAAAGTTTTGATCAAATTTTGGATATCACAATATTGAAAATTCAATATCGCGATATCAGGAAAAATCTGATATGAGTATATCTGATATCAATATCTAATATCGGCAAAATCGATATCGTGATACCAGTAAAAATTAATCACATTGTGATATCTGTAAATTTAATATTGCGATATCAGTAAAAGTTTATTGATATCGCGATATCGATGGTTTCAATTTTATTAAATTTCAACCAAATAGTTAAAAAAAAGTTAAGGGAAGAAATAATACTTGCTGTTTGATTCCTTAATTAGTTTTATTGAGAGCTGGCATTTTCCTCTCCCTCTCCTTTCTGTTCTGCTCGAGATGAAAAAACTGCCTGATGGCAATTGGTTAAGCAGTGTGCTGACCTTTTGACTGAATAAATTAAGATGGAATGCAGGAGATTACAGAGGGAAAGCTGACTTGTGCTTATCCATTAAGTAGTAAATAGTGAAAAAATGTCTGTGGGAAGGGTACCTTTTCATGGAAAACTGGCCAGTAAACATCATACATACATTTCCTAGTGCTGGAGTTTATCAGTGCTTTGTAATCAATCATTCTGCAAAACATGAAACAACTGCTGGGGAGAAACCCTTCTCACCAAGGTACAGTACTGCATATCAAAGATGTAATCTGACTATAGTTCCCCTTTAAGTATAAGGGTACATAAGGCTGTGGCTTCTAATATAGGCAAACATTCTCTTAGCACATGTTTAAAAATAAAGTACATATGAACTACAAAACCTGTTGAATGTTTAAATTAATTTGCCTGCTGATTTTCATCTATAAAAGGCAACCTAGATACTGAGCTTGTGCTAGACATGTGTAAGTCAATGAGCCTATTCATGGTACTACTCGTGTGTCAGTCCTAACATTAACTGGCTCTGGAGGATAAAAAAAGATTAACTAAATATTAAATATTGTCTAGCAAAATATTTTAAAGATAGTATTTTGTATTTTCAGCAGCATTTCTATAAATGAAAAGAAAAAGTTACTAGTAATATGAGCAGCCAGGGAAATCTAGTTTGTTGCTGGTTTTCTAGTGAATTTTGTATGTGGATCCATTAATGTTTTTTGTTTTTTTTAAAAAAGGAGAAAATTGTTTGTTTTTTTTGAAAGCATGTTTTCAGTTGATAAAACAAATAGAATGTGTACTGACTGAAGGAGAGATAGAATTGATGAATTCCCTGACCCTAGATTACTAAGGATTTGTGTAATTCTCTTTGTAGCATAATAAAATATAAACTTGATTCATTATTTTACAATTTCAATCTAAATGACTTGAAAAATGTAACTATTTAAATAACATGAATAGTGGTGCTGCCAAAAGAATGGTATAGGAAAAGTGTTGCATTAACTAGGCATTATGTCACTGGCCAAAAAACCATTAAACAACTCTCAAATATGTCAAACTGTGCAGAATTTAATAAAACCCTGTGTGTCAATTGATTCCCTTAGGAAGAATGTTTTAAGTGGATATTCCTTGGTGGATTCTACATGAAACTGGTATTTTATGGAAATCACGTATGTAGAAAGAAATCTAACAATGGATAAAGGGAAGAGTGTTAAAAACGCAATCATACAAGATTCCTCACTCATTTAACATGCAATATTTAGCAGACTAAATTGTACAATCTGAAACAAATAGTCATGCAGCTTTCGTTTACAATTACCATGAAATATGTACAAGATGCATCAATTAAACTAGTCTCTGCATAAAAATAGATCTTCTATAGACCTGTCTGTACAGACATCTGGATCTTAGACATGTGGAGCTTAAACATCTCTAGGAGAAGGAGAATAAACAATCATATCTTCAATCTATGGAGTTTAGAAATTCCCTCTATTATTCTCTTGTGCTATTTTCTTTACTGTTCTGTCTTCAGAAGATAAAATTGGGGCCTTGACCCTCATTAACCTAGGTTTGTTTTATTTTATGCTTGAGGAGATGTGTTTATGTGAGCACATACAACGTATGTGAGCTGTATACCTTATGCATCCATATATGTTTTTAATTATGAGTTAATAAATTTTTGCCTGTTTTAATTAATCTGAAGACCCAGGAAGCCTGTGACAACTTCTTTTGTATATATATATATATATATATATATATATATATACACTGTATATATAGTGAAAATCAGTTTAATCAAGGCTCCATACACCTAAGACTTCCATAAAATGACTTGGGTTGGTTATAATGGGGATTTTTGAATTTTAGAATAATTCATAAAGCATTGAGGGGGATATTGGCTAAAGTCTGAATTTTTGCATAAAGGTGTGAATTCACCCGCTAAAGACAGTAGACTTCTACTGTCACAGTCACATTTTATAATGAGAATATTGTCTCAGTCCAGAACTTTACAATGAGAAATTTGTCGTGGTTGTGGATTTGCTATGGGAATCTGCTGTGTGAGAATTTGACAGTAAATTCTTACTTTAGTCAATAACCCCCAAATGTTTATTTGCATTAACTGTTTTATACTATAATCTGTGTATATTTGTCACCTGTCAGAAGACCCTTCCTTTCCATTTTTCATTCATTCTACAAGAGCAGTTAACACATTTTGTACTCTAAAGCACCAAGCCTCTTGCTTAGGCAGCCATAATTAGGAATATGTATCAGGCTGTTATTTATTATATATGCTATTTTTTTAAATTTTTTATTATTATTTATTCATTCATTCTTATATAGCGCTACTATTTATACAGAGATTCATCATTCGCTTCAACTAGTCTGGATTAGATGTCATATATATACAGTTCCTTCTGTTCATCCGCACCAAAAAAATGGCAAATACGTACTTTTCTTCTCAAGACTGTTTTTAGTTTATAAAGTAAATTAGACTTGAGAACATGGTGATGACAACAATCCTTTTCATGTCACAAAGATAACATTGGAAGCAAGTGAAGTGAAACACTGTGACTAATACAATAGAGATTTTTTTGCTTTATAGCTTATATATATATTTTTTTTTTGTTGGTGTTTTTCATTCTTGTATAACACAAGTTCTGCAGCTTGATACTTTCTGAAACACAAGCAAAATATGTTTCTGTTTCACCCCTCTGGCCCTTGAATTCACTCCAAACCAAGCTATGAAATGGAAATGATTTTCTCTCTTTTCCCCACAGGTACAAATTGCCAGAAACAAACATAGAAGTACATATTTCCAAAAAGAAAAAATATTTTTAAATCTTCAGACATTTTATCTTCAAATGTATCTAGATTAGTAGTAATAATTTGGGTATTGACAATGGGCAACTTTTGTGTAATTACAGGTGAATTTCATTGTGGGTTTGAAGAAGGCAATATCTGTTTGTTTACACAAGATGACACAGATATTTTTGACTGGACAAAACAAAGTGCGAGCACAAGAGATACAAGGTATACTCCAAACACAGGCCCAACAACAGATGCCGGAGGCTCAAAACATGGTAAAGTTTTTCCAAATGACATATTTCTTTAATGGATTTTTTGTGTACCATGACTCTCCAGTAGCTTTATATTCAGTGCCTCAAGTCTGCTCTAAACAGCTAGCAAAGGCCTGAAGCTATATTGTGCAATTAGTAGCAGAAGACAGGATTGTGTATAATGTTAACCAAATAAAAATATACAGTACAGTATAAAGGATAAGAAAACAAAGCAAGCTAACTCATAATCATATATCAACTACTTTACTCAGAGGAAGATATAACGACTGCTGTTTCTATTTTCCACAAGTAGAAAAAAATCCAAACCAAGTGCCAAACATATATCCGTATGGGCACTAAAACCAAATCAGCCATGGAATCCCCAGCACCAGAGTTTTTCAGGAAACTTCCTGTTTTCAGAAGTTGGTTTTTAGTTGAGAACCCTGACATCACATGGGCCTGTCTGCCTCTGCTGTATATATGGTGCATACTCCCCTGCATTAAGCTCTTTTGTGCTTCCAGGATGGTTGCTGAGTATAGTAGATTTCCTAGCATGCTTCTCTAACTGCTTATATGGGACACTATTTCATCAATCACAAAATGTTTACAAATCTCCTATAGGCCTATCATGTCCTATAGTTTTATATTGCCCTTATTCAGAGGGAGGTGGATATGGACACAGTTTCTAAATATGCACTTTTTCAATTTTTCCTTTTTCCTACTACTTATCAGTCAAGGCTGTTAACGTGCCTAAGAAAACTAATACTTTTTATTAAAGTATTTAAAGATTTTGTCAAACTAAACTAAATTAAAATGAGATTATCTAAATAAAAGGTACATGGGTTTTATATATTATACAAGTGAACCCATGTGTAAAATAGAAGGCATAATATAATTTAGAGACACAGGATTTACTCCAATTTTCTTTTCTTTTTCCCCTATTAAGCATTAGTAAGAGAAACAAGGGAAAGAAGTAGGATCCCTATTCCCTCACCATATTCCACCAAGTATAGGTTGAATGAAGTGCTGTCAAAACAATACATACACACAAATCACAAATAATATTTAACAAGAGACTTACTTGATTGGTTAGATTATATCCCATTACTCAGCATATCATTGCATTTGTACTGTAACCAATTTCCTATTGTTTCAACAATGTAAATACTTGTCTTGTACTTAAACTAATGTAGAGATTTAAATACAACTACCAGTCACAAACTTAAAACATTACCATACATGTCTCTAAATTATCAAAAAATATAACATAACAATAGAAAACAATATTTAAACATTTGTTAAAATGCTGGAATTTCTACTAACGGTCATTAGGTCATGATGAATGCCTGATTATTTCATTTTTCTTTGTTTTTGAAACACAACAGAAGAACTGCAAACATGGTATACCAACTGCTTATGTCTAACTTTTCTTTTTAGGCTTTTACATGTACATTGAAACATCTCGTCCACGGATGGATGGAGAGACTGCTAGACTGCTTAGTCCTGTTTTTAACATAGCTCAGAAAAATCCATATGGGTCCAGCAACACAGTTTATTGCTTTAGTTTTTTCTACCATATGTATGGAAAACACATAGGTAAGAAAGTCATTTGTGAATAGTACATTTGATTGGGATTTGTAATGATTTTACCTGGGAAAAAGTGATAATTTATTCAACTAATTCAATAAAATACTATCCAACTATCCAATTTATGATATTCACCTTTTTTTTAATGGTGAATCTTGAGCACCACACAAAATGAGAAAAGCATATAATAAAACATATACCAGTGGGCGAAATTTATTTAACTCGGAAAAGCCGAGTTTAATTGGGTGAATGCTTTGAAGTTTCGCGAGATTTGCCTCGTGCGATACTTGCCGTGAGAAACTTTTTGTATTAAATATATCCATTGAAAGGTAACTATATTGTATGGCTACCCTTTCCATGGATATATTTAATAAAAAAAAAAAGTTTCTCACGGCAAGTATCGCACGAGACAAATCCCATGATACTTACTGGGTGAAAATTCAAAGCATTCTCTCGAGTTATTAAACTCGGAAAAGAGCAAATGGCTTTTCCGAGTTTAATAAATTCGCCAGATATTATGATGTTGCTGTTATATAGTGCAATGCATGAATTGCTGATAGTAACTGTCATGTGTTCATGGCTAGAATGAAGAATTTCATCTATTCTGATCTCATGGATATTTCATGTGGTGCACCATGATAGCTCTATTTGCTCCCACAAGTACGCTTTGATCTGATGAAGGGCTTGGTTGTCTGAAATAACTTCCTATTCAATTTGTCTATATCTATCTATCTATCTATCTATCTATCTATCTATCTTATCTATCATCTATCTATCTGTATCTATCTATCTATCTATCTATCTATCTTATCTATCATCTATCTATCTATTTTTGGTGGCCTGGCATAGTCTATGAAAGAGTCAATTTTATTTTTTTAATTGATAGTAATAATCAGGCAGACATGACTTCACCTCTTTGTCTATATAATGCCCACATTTTCACACTTATTGCAAAGAGAAAATGTGTGTGGCTTCCTTCGCAAGATACAATAGTTAAGTCTACTCTCTGTGTATAAAACCACTAAAGTGTGATTTCTTAAATGAGATCACACCTGGCAAAATCTGCATATCATACTACAATGATGAAAAGGTCAGTCTATAACGATCCTGAGTGAATAACACTATTTAGTTTTTCTTAACCACCACTGATACACTTTGCATCAAGAGGACATATACTAAAAATGAAATTATTAAAGAAAATACTATAGCACCAACCATAATCTATACATTTTATGGGATCATAGCAAAATTTTAACACTGCCGGTCAAGCTGTTGTTCATTTGATGTTCAGAATGTGAAACAGTATCTTTGATAGGGTAGAACAGGTAAGGTTTCCATTCCTAATTAAATGTAGCTTCAATTGGTCATCCCCAGTGTAACAAATAAGTTCTAAGAGGAATGAAACCTTTTATAAATACAGAGCAATCTAGACAAGCTGTGTCATTTTGTGATCAGATTAACCTCTTGACATGTACTACAGTCTGATTGTTGTAATTTTCTCCCTTACAATGCCACTTGATCCTTGCTGAATAAAAGCTGTCATTGTAATCTTTCTGGGCCCTCACTTATAACCCTAGCCTTAAAGCAAGATGTTGAGAGTCTTAGGCTTCCCCTGTTTAAAGTAAAGGCATTTTATAAAGGCAGCTGTGTGTAAAGGTAATCAAATATACACTGATATAGTACTGCAGCTGTGTGAATGTAATCAAGGTGTTTGTCTGATGGTGCAGAAAATTATGACATTTGTTACAGAACATTTAAAATACATTTGTTGATTTTTTTTTTTTTGGTCTGTGTCTGCAAATCATGCAAGAATAAAATATTTTCTTTAGTATTCTTTAAGTAATATTTTTAAACAAACAAACAAACAAACATTGGTAAGACTATTTAAAGGGACATTGTCATAAAAATGAAACTACTTTATAGTTAAAATGAGATCAAAAATCAGAAATGTGCATTTCCTTTATATGTTGAACATTTTTTTTTTCTTTCAATATTAAGATATTTAATATTATATAAAAGGCATGGTTCTTAATGATAAAGTTACATGATTGAATGAAATGTATAATGTGCACTAATGTAATAGCAGAACTTATATGGTATCCCCCAATCTTCTTACAACACTTAACAGATGTCTAGGGACAGAGGAGACCAGTTTCTCAAGTTTAGAAATAGTAATGCTCTCCCATTCATGTCTAATACAGGCCTCTAACTGTTCAATCGTCTCAGGCCTTCTTTGTTGCACCTTCCTCTTTATGATGCGCCAAATGTTCTCTATAGGTGAAAGATCTGGACTGCAGGCTGGACATTTCAGTACCCAGATCCTTCTCCTACGTAGCCATGATGTTGTGATTGCTGCAGAATGTGGTCTGGCATTATCTTGTTGAAAAATACAGGGTCTTCCCTGAAAGAGTTGACGTCTAGATGTGAGCATATGTTGTTCTAGAACCTGAACATAGTTCTCTGCATTAATGGTGCCTTTCCAGACATGCAGGCTGCCCATGCAACCCCATACCATCAGTGATGCAGGCTTCTGAACGGAGCGTTGATAAAAACTTGGGTTATCTTTGTCCTCTCTGGTCCGGATGACATGGCATCCCAGTGTTCCATAAAGAACTTCAAATCGT
>WMED01022075.1:0-11763 GCA_019650415.1 Pipa parva | reverse complement strand
TCCCTTATATAGCTAGGGAGCCTGTCAGAAGATCGCGCCAAACCGTTCAAAAAGCGCGCCCGACGCGGGAGCGGCAGGAGCGGTAAGTATTGAACCTCACAATTTGATGCCATGCCTGAAGAAGAGACCTAAGTAGTGTGGAAATCTTGCATTTACTATCTATTCAGTTAGCCAATAAAAGATATCACCTACACTCTACTTGTCTTAGTTTATATCTATGGCTAACACAGCGCTACACTCTATTACTTCTTAATTTGCACCCATTACCTAAAGCTGTTTACTGCACAGAAAATGGGGCCTTTAAGACTACAGCCTTCCCTGAGAAGCATTAAGGTCATGTCATTTGCATGGGTTTTCAGAGTGTTGCTCTGCCAGTCTACTATATGCATGAGAGATATTTTTCTCTAATAAGTAAACTGAGGTGTACAGCCTTAAAAATTGCAAAAACAAATGTCAGCATTTCATCAAGTGTTAGTTATTAATTAGTGTCAATTTTTGTCATTTACGGCTGTATCAGCAAAACTTCTTTTCCAAAAGACTGAAATATTTAAACGTTACCAACCTCTGCACTGTTGCCTAAACAAAACCAATGAGACATTGTTAATGCTGGTATTACCATGTTTATGAGTTTGAGTAAGCAAATTGTTTTCTGTATTGTAAAAATCCATAAAGGCTGTGCCACCTGCTGTTTGCTGACCTCATGTCACCTTGCTCGCAGCAGGATAGCTGCTGGCTTTATACCCAAGCATATTGAATACATTTGGAACCAAGTGTTTAAGACAGTATCTTGTCATGCCAGGTGACAAATTGTAACTCCGAGTGAGAAAACAATAAAAGCAGAAATAGTGAGTTCTCTCTCTTTTTGCCCTGGAAGATGCACAGTGGGATGGAGATAACTGCATGTTAACTCTTTCCAAAGAACAGCAGAAAATAATATCCATGTAAAAATGTGCTTTTTCTAGACATAAAGGTACACATATACTTTGAAGTATTGCCAGGTTCATTGTTAATAAGCAAAATAAATTTACACCTTCTATAACGTTATATCTTCTTAGTATTCCATAACTCTAAACCTTCTCGCTCTTCTATAATATTATATCGTTTTATGATGGCATAATGGTATGCCTTCTTACTATATCATAATGTTATACTTTGTTTTCTGTACCAGGGTGCAGTGCTTTTTTTGCGGTGGTACGAGCCGGTACGGCGTACCGGAAAATCTGATGACTGATCAGGTCATTCAGACAGACAGTGGCTGGCTGTGTTAGTGCTGCGTTAGGAGCAGTACCGGCAAATATTTTTTTACAAAAAAAGCACTGCCAGAGTGTAATACATGAACTGAATTTACCTTTACTGCACTCATAGGACTCTATGAGCTCTGTCTCCTCCCCACCTCTCATCAGGGCCAGTTCTACTGATGGGCGATGTGGGCGATGGCCCAGGGCATAATCTATTTGAGGGGCGCTGTCAACCACATCACCCATCGCTAAACCTGACCTCCCCCCGGTGCCCCCCTCTCACCTCCAACAGCGTTCCATCGATGCACCGTCCTCCTCTAATGAGGTAAGTTGAATGGGACGGCGCTCCTTGGCTGCTTTGGGTCTTGTCGGCTGTATTCGGCAGCTGTCGGCAAGACCTGAACATCTAAGAAGCGCCGTCACATTCAACTTACCTCATTAGAGGAGGACAGTGCGTCTCTGGAATGCTGTTGGAGGTGAGTGGGGGGCACGGGGCAAGGTGGGGGTGGGGCGATGCGGGGCAGGGGGGGAGGGAGGCCCAGGGCGCCAATAGGGCCCGGACCTCCCCTGCCTCTCATGGTGTATATATTGCATACTATTGCCATTTCCTTTTTAACTAGCAGCTGGGCATATATCTGTGTTTGCACTTGGACAGAGGAAGAGGAAATAAACATATCAACATAAACTATAACATAAAAAGGTTAGATATTTACTAAAGGCCTCTACATTACAGAGTAAGCCACTCGTGCTAGCAAACAAACCAGTCCCTTGAATGATTGAAAACACAGTATATTTAATTTCTAGTCATGAAGATAAATGTGTTTCTCTGCTACCTTGAGCTAAACAACTCTCACACTACCTGGTACAAATCACTTCTTCTATTTAATCAGCATGTTCCCATTGTAAGGCTTCGAGCCCAGGATGTCTGGGTCAGATGCAGTGAAAATCCCACTAGGCTATCAAGACACTCAGGATTCAGTTTAGTTCTTAGAAAGACCATTTTACGATACTATGAGTATCACTAAGGTGTGAGTTCGACTGTCGAATTCGCAAGCAGTGTATTCCCATAGTAAATCCGCTACAATTTCCCCATTGTAAAGTCGCGATAATTTTTTAATGTTAAGATTGCGACAATTTAACCATAATAAAGTCGCGACTGCTACAATATTCTCATTATAAAGACGCGACTGTGACAGTAGCAGTCTTTATCTGGCGAATTCGCACCAATACGCACCAATTCGGACTTTAGTGAATAACCCCCTTAGTCTTTTAGTTAATTGCAGATATAAAATGTTGGTGTATTTGTCCCTAAGAATCTCTTTAACAGCTGGGATCACATATCTTGTTGAGTGCAAGGTCATATAAGTAAAATATATGCTATAATATGATACAGTGCATTAAAAGTAGCAGTATCTATTTTCCTTGCTTCCTTAGCAAACATACAAACACACAAGCATACACGTCCTGAGGCAGTACTGAATGCTACAAGTAGGACCATATACAGTAAATAACTCTATTATAAGGTATTCCTCACTGTCAGGCACTTACCTCAAACTCTCAAAAAAGGGTACCAGGAGTGAAATATGAAAACAGATTGAAAGGCCAGTTTTATTTTTGTAACAGCACAGTATCATAAAGAACCATAAAAATAACACAATGTAAGATAACTCAGCAGAGCATTACAATAACCGTCTTTTTTTTCTGTCTTTGCACACCCTCCTGCCAGAAATCAACACAACAGTCCCTTATATACCTGGGGAGAGCGCAATGCTTCCTTCAGATGGAATTCTCCCTCAATCACAACCTTGCTTTGCAATCTAATCTTATTGCAGGCTATTTTTACTTACCGGTTGGGTCTCTGTGGCATTCCAAACACGGTCACAAGTAAAGTTTATTTTTCCTGCTGCTGTTTAGTTGTAATTGTTTTTACTTAATCTCTATGGAATAGATCCAGCTAAAGCACTCTCTAAAAATAGCAGTAATAGAAAGACAAAACAATAGGTGTAGAGTGAAATAATTGTGTCAAAAACAAATATTGGCTAATGGCCACATACAACTACTATCCTCTGAGCTGAAACAGGCCAGCAGTTTCTAGCATGGAAGAACATGTAAATACTATGTAATATGCTTGGTTGTATGGGTGTTTTCAGAACAGTAACAGGAACCATGCCATACACCCTCTAGTTTTCCACGTTCATTGGTATCACTGCAGAGCCCTCTCACATCATAGAGCAGCATTGCTTCTGGGAAGAGCAGTATCTGAGAATCTGTATTGCTAATAGTAATGCAGTAAATCCAATCCCACACTGCAGTACATGTGTCATAATGGGTAAACTTAGGGTGGAGCTGAAGTCCATTCCTCTTGTTCATGATTGGTGGCGACACATTGTCTAACACCTAAAGAGCGAGTGTTCGGCTTAAAGCTTTCCTTCAATGTAAGATGAGGATCTGACCTGAAAACTGTCAAGTTGTGTCTGCGGCCTGCACTGAAGGCAGCGGTCATGCCCACTGAGAGGACTCTGTGTGCCCTCTCTGGCACGCGTTCCATAGGTTCGCCATTGCTGGGATAGTGGGACATATGCCAAAAAAAATTGGGATTATTTTGGGAAGTCTGGAACAATTGGAAGGTATGCCATAATAACCAAGAAGGGCAGGATTAGGTTTCATTGCTATAGAAGAAGACCACCAAGTAGTCTTGATGAATGTACCAACTGGATAGATAAGTCTTTCCTTCAGTGAGACTCATTTTATGGCACCAAGATCCCTGCTGTACATACTTTGTGCCATTTAAGATAACATGACAACTACTATTAGCTTTGTGTTTCATTATATATTTGTTAGGTTTGATGGTAGGAAGTGAATGATCAGTTCAGGAGAAGGAGGTAGCAGATGTAAACTCCGTAGAGGAAAACAGACACTAGGGCTCAGAGTCTCCGCAAGGAGGTTAGGATTTCGCTGCGGAGGGAACCCAGGTCGCAGCCCCTAGGACTGAAATACCAAAACGGAGATACGGTGTAAATACCTGAGATGAACCAAAACAGGCAGGGAGACCAGACAAGTAAGGCAGGAACAATGGCTGAATAATTGCAGGAACAATGGCTTGAATAATTGCAGAAACAAAGGCTTGAACTATTGCAGGAACAATGGCTTGAACTAAAGGCAGGAACTAAAAGCAAGAACTTTTACTTTAATAAAGTACAATACTTAAAGACAAGGACCAGGCATATAGCTCACGAGGGAAAACTATACTCAGGCGCAGAACCATCAGGCAGGCTCCCTTATATAGCCAGGGAGCCTGTCAGATAATTGCGCTGGCAAGTTAAAAAAGCGCGCCGCCGCGACGTGCGCACTATGACGTCAGCGCACACGCCGACAGCCGCAGCAAGGAGGAGACACTGCGCTTCCGAAGCCGCGATGGACCCGGCGTAGGAACGAGCCGCACGGGTAAGTACTGCTTCCTTACAATATCTACTTATATTTAACTATTATTTGTATGAATAGTCAGTACATGTATACATAGTCCTTTACTATATTATCCTCCATGAGATACTATGTTACAAGGTTCTCTTTAGGATAAAATTAATATTGTGTATATTAATTTCAATGAAATGGTTTTTATATGATTTTTTTCCAGTAAATTTAGTTTATAATAATACAAAAGATGCTCCTTTATTATTAGCTTATAATGTTATTAAGAAATATGAAGTACAAGCAAGGATTTGTTCTGCTTTGTTCTAAACGCTAGTTTAATATTATTTTTAAAGCTTGGCACAAAACTACTTTAAAATATGAACTTTAATGCTGTGAAATGTAATAATAAAATCCTGCGACAAGTCTATATAACGATAAATCAATGGAAAGATTTTCTAATAAACCGTTTTATTTTTGACACCGCATACAGGAATATAAAACAAGAATCCATTTAACTGAGGCATTTATTCAATTAAATTTTGTACATTTTTCTTCCTCCCACCCTTGAAGAATTATAAAATAAATGTATATAAAAAAAAAACAATAAAAATAATCTTAGTACTATCTGTTTTGACACCTCAAGGATATAGATGCAGGGAAAATATTGCCGTGTCTATTTATATAGGTGCCTTGGTTGCCTTGGAAAGGACAATACAGCAATTCAGCTCAAAAATATTAATGCAGACTTTTGTTTATGAAAATCCTTAATTTAACATAAATGATAATTTATGGAATGTTTGTATACACTAGGGGTCAGCAACTTTTTCTATTGAGGAAGCCATTTTGCCCCCTCTTCCACCTGGGAAAAATAGTCCAGAACCATCCAGGGGAGGAGCACTCTCTTGAGCTTGGGGCTGCAGCATGATTGACTCAAACATGTAGTGATATTGGGCCCTCCCCTAACAGCCATGATCTGGAATAGAGCCACAGCAAGGAGGCTGTGGAGCAGCATGCATCTCCTAAGCCGCAGGTTGCCAACCCCTGTGCAGATTCCTCCGTGAAATAGTATTTGCATTTTGTTTTAAAAAAACAAAGAAGTGATTCGATTACTTGCCTAGTAGAGCTATTAATCCTAGGGAATCACATAAAATTACACACAGTGATCCAGTGTTGGGAGGACACTGGATCAGGGTATACTGTATCGAAGTGCACTGTTTTAAGGTATGTTACAACACAGAGGATGGGAATGTGAACTCTCTTACCACAGCAGGTTTTGTGGTGTTTCTTAGATATTAAAGACAAAAAACTTTAAAAACAAAGAATGACATGCAATCAAACAAACAGAAACTCACAGCTGGCAGCAAATTAAATCTCCCTCTGCTTTTGCCAGTGACAGGAGAAGGATGCTCCCTGGCTTGTTTAATACAGTAGAATGACAGAACTTGCCACTTTATCTGGATATCTCTGAGGGGCATAGAACATTTTATTTCAGTTTGGCTTACAGAAAATCTGCACTGTATCTGGATACTGTGAAGAGCATTGGGCACTGTAACTGGACACTGTAAATAGGAACCATGCCATGGTATTTTGAACAGGCATGGTACATTGCATCATGGGATAAGTATGATGAGCACTTCAATTGGATATTAGTTTATTGGCAACATGGATTGTAACTAAATAATGGCTACTGCATAATAGGAAGGTTTTCTGCTGGCTACAGTATACCGTAATTTAAATAGTTGTGCGATGCTTACAAGTTATTGGTACTGGATAACTGAAGGTGGGACCTTGATCCAGGGAGTTATTCTGATTGCCATATTTGGAGTCAGGAAGGAATGTTTTCCCTAATATGGTGATAATTGGCTCTTGCCTCATGGGTTTTTTGCCTTCCTCTGGATCAACATTGCAGGAAAATAGGCTGAACTGGATGGACTTGTGTCTTTTTTCAGCCTTATAAACTATGTTACTATGTTCTCTACTGAGTAAATAAACTGGGCTGCTGGATAATGCATAATGTTACTGAGCAATTACTAATATGACTATGGCTTCTGCCCAATGAATAATGTGTAGTGTAACTGCTAGTCGCTTGTTTGCAAAGGCTGCAAATGAACTGGTAGGACTAATCAATGTGAAATATTATAGGTGATCTACAGGCCTCTAAAACACCCCAGCCCCTACCATTATATCTGCATCTATAATGCATTTTGTGCACCAATGAGCTGCTTATAACACATCAAACCTGTTGCCATTAGTATATCTGATCTAGTACCTTCCATGAAATGTTTTTGATTTGCATCTAACTGCAATAAATGGTATAAGCAGTGAGCCATAATTGTATTTTTTCACATAGCCAATAGCTTTCTCATTATTTGCTGGTTAAACAATAAGGAACATCCAAACTTGAACACATATGTGTAGACTGATTCTGCATAAACAGAGGTCAATACAGATTCAGTTAAGGTTACAGACTTAAAGCTGAGGGTGAATTAAAGCTTTTTAAATGCTGAGTAATGAAACACATCCTAAAAATCAAATTGCGTTTGAATGAGTTTAATTAGCTTTTCATCTAGTTCAACAAATTTGCATTATCCAGGCACACATATGCTTGTATTGTGTGGATAAGCTATATTGATTAAGTCAATAAATGAAAATTTAAAGAGTCTCTTTGAATCAGTCCATTTTCTCTTTTTATTTATTCAGCCCGTTCACATTAAACATACCAAAATGGTATATATAATTAATTTTTATCTAGGTGCCTACTAGTATTAGTCATCATCAAAGCAATTATTTTGAAAAGATAGCATAGATGACCTTGCGAGGTGAAGAATCAATTATTTACAATGCATCATGTTGTCTACACCTGAGTGAGTATTAATTCTGCTTTTCATTTCTTCTCAATATAATCAGTTTGGTTAAATATGAAACCTGTGTTCTTTCATTTACATTTTTCTTACTCTGCAAAGCAAAATGGTCTTAATTTCTGTCTTAAAGCTTTTCCATACCATGTCTCCTATCATTTATATCTTCATATATGTTTACATTTTAGTGGCGTATACGGTTTCATTTAAATGCAAATATCTCAGGTGTCTCTTGATAACTTACCATTTCTAACTCCTTTTTTTATAAACATTTTATTTATTCATTCTCTGTCATATTTATCCTATTTATTTTGCCTTTCATCCTGTCCTTACAATAAATTTAAGCTTATTCGGCATTCTGTAAAGGGTAAATAAAAAGTCAAATGGAATGTTTAGGTATATTGACTATTACTGAGCTGCTAGAGACAATGGATGAATATAGGTTTAGCATTCTTTTAAGATCACTGGAAATAAATGACTGTTCCACTGGCTTCCATACTACCTGTTTACTGAAGGCTACCACAAATAACTAACACAAATGGCTCACCCGGGAAAACAAACAGATAGACTGATGCATGTCATCTTGTTGTAGTCTCCTTCTTGTGATACTGTCATCTTTCTGATTGAAGAGAGAAGGTAAAGAGAGATATTAAAAGGTTACTACCTTTTTTCTGTTGTTGCAGAATGGATGATTAATGTTTGGAATGGCTAGTGAGGAATGATGAACAACTCTGTGTGTTTGCAGGGATGAACCAGCTACCTGTGCAGCTTGTCCATCCCCCACAGTGTTTCACTTTTAGGGGCTTATTGACTAAAGTGAGAATTCAACTATCAAATTCTCAAACAGAGGATTCCCATAGCAAATCCGCGACCGCAACAATATTCCCATTGTAAACCTGTGACCGCAACAATATTCCCATAATGAAGTCACAACTGCGACAGTAGCAGTCTTTTGCAACCATCTTTAGCTGATGAATTCACACCTTTATGCAACAATTTGGACTTTAGCCAATAACCCCCTTAAAGTGGCACCATGTTAAATATAAAACACTGTGGGGACTTGACTGTCTGAATACTAGCTGCATATATTGTGTATTTACCCCTGAAAACTCTGGGAATGTTTATAAGCCCTGGCTTGGGTTTCTAGCATTACAGATCATTGAGGTCTGCTGGTATAGAAAATCCCTACAAACAAGCTCCATCTCAGATGAACAAAAAATCATTTTACTCCAAAACGATTTTCATCTTGTAATTAAACTTCATCCAAGTAGTAGTATAAAAGTTCCAAATGTATTACTTCTATTAAAAAAATTATTTAGAAGGTAATAACATAAATTAATCAAAATAAACAAAAGAAATTACAACCGGTACATTTCGCATGAATGTGCTTAATCACAGACCATCGGCGCCAGATGCAATACAAGTGCCCCTCCCACCCCCTCCATTTTTGTAATTTCATTTGTTAGTTTCTTTGCTTTGTTTCATTTATGTTACTGACTTTAAAATGAGATATTTATAAAAGTTTTAGATTTAGAAGCTTTTATACTACTACAACTTGGACAAGCTTGATAGAAAATCCTTCCTCTTTCCCCACAAGCAATTGAATGGTGGAGGGCAATTTAGATCTATTCCCACCTCCTCAGAATAAGCCTTTTAGTAGAATCAATATATCATAATACTTAAGAATGAAATTCAAACCCTATCACAAAATGTTCTTGTTTGCTGGCCAGGCAATCATCTTTAAGAATGGAGATCTCCCAAGATCCATGTATAGGGACTATATTATTGTTTCATATCCTGAAGAACTATGAAAAGGAGCAAAATTTGTTTTAAATATATTTAAAACATATAGAAAAGTGATCTCATCCTACTCCCTTCATTTTCCCATAAAAAAAACAAAACAAAAAACCTTGGATCCTTGGGAAAATAATTGCGCCTTCCAGTCTGCTATACCTTTCATTGTCTTCTCTCCTTTCACCTCCCCCCCACTAATTACATCTTCTGTTCTAATTTGTAATTTATTGTTCACGTTTTTAATTTATGGTAAGTACATCATATAGAAAGTCAGCAATAATGTAGCCTATTTAAATTGTATGCTATATTAGTATAAATGTTTTTTAAGAATCTAATTTTATTCATATTTTTTTAATGCAAAATTAGCCATACAAAAATCAATACACAGCCGGCGTCAGACACATTTATGAACTGCACTGAACGTTATCGCCTGAATAATTAAACAAAAAATAACAAGTGCAGCAACACTAAATTGCCTAATTTGTCCAATATCATTTTTAACATTTGTTTAAATGCATTTAAACTTTCTGATTTCTTTTTTAGGATCGGCTTAAGTAAAAATGTCAGTATAAATTATAAACCCCTAGGTAATGAGGTGCATTTAAATGAAAGCACTAAATAGAAGATATGGGATTTGTAAGTGTGGAGATGAACTTTGCTGGAGATATAAAATAAAACGTTTGTAGGCACAATCATGGAATTAATGCGACATAATGTCAAGGGCAGAATTCAAATAAAGAGCTCACTCCTGCTATAGATGAATGATACTAATGTAATATAGATATTTACTTCTTTGTAATAAACACTACAAAGTACATTTTCATTTTCAAATAAATACATTTTCTTATTGTTAAACAGTCAAATGATTTAAATATTTTCTTCTTTGCATTATTCTTTCTATGTAGTACATACCATCTACCTCTACCATATATTAAATTGCTATACAAATAATCTCATTAAGACAATTGCTTGCAAAATAATCATCATTATGAAACTGCATAATGGCTGCTCCAATAGATGGCTTTGAGGCAGCCTGAAAAGCTGCCCTAATGATGTTTTGCATCGTCATATTTAATTTAATCCATTTTGGAGAAATTTTCAAGCTTCTTTTAGGAATGTCTGATGGGATACATGAACAGATGTTGTTATTCAAGATAACTGAGTATCCAAAAAAAAAAAAAGTAGTAAAATAAATCTGTGGTGGTACAATTTTTAACTTTCTTCAAACGCAAGTATATCTGCCAGGACAACTTTTTTAAGGCGAACACTCCACAACCTTACTGCCCTTAATGTAAAAAAAGAAAAATATTTTCTGCAGTTGCAGGGGAAACTTCCTCTCTTCAATTCATAAAAGCAGAAAGGATGTGCACCATGGATCTCCTCTTTTGGTGGAAGTGACTCCTCAATGTTGCAGAAATGTTCACATTCCACCAAATTCTATACTATGCCATCTTTACCTGCTTCTTATCAGGCTCACAAAATAATATGAACCAGACATGTACAGTTCTAGATTACAATTATCCATTCATGAGATTCAAACCATAATCTCCCTGTTGCCAGGCATTAGGCAAGAAATAAAATGTCTTAAATTTAAACAGGGTTGTATTATTAGGTATAGAAGTGACTGAGGCTGCTCTATCACTATGGCCTGGGATCACCACCAAACTCACAACAGGTTTACAGGCACATAAAATACATGCATTTCAACACAAATGTGGGGAATTCCCACTCAATAAAAGATCAAAAGGCAAGTTCCACTAACCTTCTAGGGGTATCAAGTAATGTGCCACAGTAAACCCAAAGGAGGATGTTGAGAACAGTTATTAAACTGAGTAGGGTTTGTGGTCTATATCAGCACTATGCAAGATAGAAAGACAATTGGGAAAAAATTCATTTACTAGTAACGGTGCTGAACAGAAAGTGTCTTTTGTATAGTAAATAATGGTAAATCATAAACAAATAGTTATTAAATATTGCCCTTAAATTGATTTCATTACATTAACTTACCATTGGCGTCATCATGGCTAGCTCAAACATATGCCACTGTTTTTATCCAATTTCCAGGAAAACTGCCACTTAGAAAAGAATATAATTTTCACTAAGGGATCTTTTTTATTTCCTGAGCTAAATAACCAATAATTGAAGAAATCTCAGTTTTCTGAAATAAAGCTTATATTATTGTCAACATTGTACAGGAATCTGGAAATGTGTTTTCCCTTAGTTATTTTATTCAGCAAAGCAACAGCAGATGTTTGCAATCAAACAAGTTCTACACACTTAAAATAGAACTGTAATCAAAACAGTGTATTTATATCAGAAGTATTTTAGTATTTAATCTTCAGGACTTGTGCCATTGTTAGTATCTAATCTATCTTCAATTTCCCTCACTGGTATTAAATACACCTACCGTGTTTCCCCGAAAGTAAGACAGTGTCTTACATTCTTTTTACCCCCAAAAGTCC
>WMED01022073.1:0-11763 GCA_019650415.1 Pipa parva | reverse complement strand
GTTGTACCCCCACGAGTTACAGGTACCCTGCTGTTACAATGTTTTAAGTTTAAAACGATTTTATTTGACAAGCTAAAAGGGCCTGTTTCAACTTATGTGTTAACTCGCAAGTGTGGGCTATATCTACCAAGGAGGTTTCTCCTTTATTCAAAGTCTGACCGTTAATGGTGTTTGGACTGTTTTTTGTCACGTTTACCTTTGTTGAATCTATCCATGTGTTTTAAGTGGAAATAAAGAAGTTCATCTTTTATCACTGCATTATTTTTTGGATATTTGGACGCTCATCATGGTGGATATCGATAGAATCAAAGGGCAGATGTTCATGTTCACTGTTTGATACGCCTGATTATTACAGCCATCTGGTAAGCATTTAGCACTACCAGACCAAAACCACTAAGAGGGTGGTGTTTTTGTCACATTAATAGCTTATTGCTTCCTCACTTGGTCACATGAGGTGTGGACGTTGGGTCTTTTAATCTAAAAAACAGTTTGTTGGATAAAGCACTATGTAGTGCACCATTTCTGCGCTTCTTTCACAGATTTTCGTGTTAACATGAGCCCATTTACCTATTGTCAAGCAACATAACGATTAAGAAACTCCTGACTCAATTATTAACTCACCAGGGATCCATATCCCACTGCAACTGCATTGTCTCTGTGAAGGAAGGAGTTCTATGTATTGGAAGTGTAAGCTTGCAGCCACGCCTCCTCTCCCTGACCTCCACAGCCAACTGCACAGGTGGTCAGGACAGGTCTTATCTATGCATGCTCAGCGTTATAAACAGGCTTTTTAGATAAGGAGAAGGGGAGAGTGATTCTGGATCCCTGAAAACTGAGTGATGTCACTAGGGTGTTTATTAGCACTGTACAGGAAGAGTGTGTACACAGAATGGGAGGGGAACAGGGCTGTTTAAACAAGAGGCAAGCACTACTGATCCCAAAATTATTTTTACATTTTAATGTTTAAGATGGCTTTCTATATGTATACAGTTGAAACCAGAAGTTTACATACACTATATAAACAGAAACATATGCCTCTTTTTCTAACGATCTGACATGAAACTAGAATAAACCTTACCTGTTTTCGGTCAACTAAGATTACCAAAATTATTTATATTTGCCAAATGCCAGAATAATGAGAGAGAGAATTTAAGGCATTTTTAATTACTTTCTGCAAAGTCAGAAGTTTACATACATTTCATTAGTATTTGGTAGTATTGCCCTTATACTGTATGATTTGGATCAAACATTTTGGATATCCTTCCACAAGCTTCTCACAATAGTTGGTAGGAATCTTGGCCCATTTCTCCTGACAGAACTGGAGGAATGGGCCAAAGCTATACAAGTTTTTTCTGCTTCCTTATGATGGTGGGATGAGATTTTATTCCAATCCTTTTGTCAAATTGATATACTCCATCTGCTATCAATCAACATCAAAAATACTGATCAAATCCTGAACAAAAATCCTGTTCAAAGTTTCTAATACTATGGATTCATCATACAGGGAGGAGTTTTATATGCTTCAAAGGTTTTAAATCCAGTGAGCCCCCTTATACACTTGAGGTGGAGTGTTGGTGTGATTTATCTTGTTCACGGCGTCTTGGAGATTTTTCATTTATCATCTTTTTGTCACATCACTGTTTATTATATATATAGTGATTTTGGTATTTTAATACTATTCATCTCTTTTGATAAATTGATAAAGCATTATATGCTGCCTTTTTTGTGTGGTTTTTTTTACATTTTTTTTTCTGTCATAAACACAGTTGTGCAAGTCATTTGAGTTAAAATAATTAGCAGGAATCACTGGAAAAATGCTATCCACGCCAACTAATCTATAGCTGCTATAGCTTCCTAATCCTTTACTGTGGACATTTACTAAGACTTCCTCCATAAATTCTGTTCCCATAAATACTGTCCTATATGAATGACATTTGTTACTAGTAGAAATAAAAATAAAAAAATTCAAAATGAACAATATTTTAAAATAAATATATTTAAAATGTAATTATATAAAGTTAAATTAAGATAAAGTACCTAACCCACATGAATTTTATGATGCTGATGGTTAGTAATTTTTCTATGGAAAAATAGCACCCAAGAGGAGCAAAGGGTAAGGCCCTAGAACCAGAGAACTAAGAAGGTTCCAAGCACACAAAGAAACAGATGTTCCACTGGAGAAAAAACTGGAATGTTTGGGGGCCCATAGCTCACATTCAGAGGTTCAAAGGATATGGAGGAACAGAAGGGGTTAAGACTAAAGTAAGGCATGTATGTGTTGTTATTTTTTATACAGAATACATAAAAAAAAATTTTTTTTGTTTGTGTATATGTAACCAACCAATAATCCATGCACTGTAAAATCACCTTGCTTTTGGCGTGATTCCTGGTCCACACTTGCATTCTCCAGGTCCTGCATGGCACCACGAATGCGTTTCTCATGACATAGACTGGGAGAATTTCTGGGGCTGATGGAATCATATCGGTCGGGGCTGTAGCCAGCAGGAAACCCTAATCAGATGCAAAGAGAATTTTTCAGTCTTATAACCTCTTTTGTATCATCAGACTGTGCAAAATGTGGTCACTTTGACATCTTTTCAAATCAATAGTTCCAGAAAGGAATTTAAAAATAGAAAACTGATTTAGACAGCACAATAACTTGTGGAAATGCAGAGGATATTGAAAACATATTATTTACTGGGATAATCATGTCATCAAAAGGCTAAAATAAAATAGCTGAAGATGCAAAATGTGATCCCAAATTTTGCACTTGGCATAGCCTACTAATGCTGCAACTCGTGCTGGTGAAGAGGAACAGCAGTCATGGTAAGACTGGTATATAAAACATTGCTATGTGTAAAAGGGAACACACAAACAATATCCGATACAAGAAATAGTGAACAGCAACTGTATATACTGTACCATGATGTATATACATGCCTGTCATCCTAAGACCCAGAAAAATATGAACACTAACAGAAACCTACTGATTGTATGAGAAACAGCTCAATATTTTTGTTATGATTGCCTTTATTTACGTCCTATACCAAAAGCATAATAACCACTATATTGTTGTCTTTTCAATATGCTACCTAACAATAACCATTTCAGCTTCACTTTTCAGCCAAGCTGAGATCTCATGCTCACATAGATAAATTTCCAAAACTCAATAAGACTAGATCCTTCCATGGTACAGTGGCATGCACCATAAAGATTTAGCCCTGTGCTGTGTAAAAATATGCAACTCAACACAATCCAAAATTAATTAAACTGAGAGAGGACTGTGGAATGCCAATATGATCTTCTGCAAAAGAGCACATATGAGCAGATGACATTTGTTCCTGGTATGTAAAGCTTGGCTATTCTAATCTTCAACCATGTACCATAAGAAAGGTGGCCCAAGGATGGATGTCATGTGACACAATGATGGATTTGATGTTGAAAAAAATGGTAAGGTTCATAGTTGCAACAAACATGGTTACAATTAACTGAATAGTGTTAAATTGTCAAAAACACACAAGTGATAGATGAGCAGCCCCTTGAAAAAATGACTCAGCCCATACACAGCCAGCATGGAGTCCAGTAAAAGCACCATCTTTTGTACCGTTACTTGGACACCTCACTGTGCCAAAAACCTTTATTTTACAAAACACGTTTATATGCACACTATGAACAGCTTCCTTCTCCATTTCTCTCTAATTATATATAAGTAAGGATATAATATAGATAATTCCTACCTTTTCACCAATAAATTATTTGGATTATTTTCAGAATTCTGTAATTATAGAATTATTTTCATATCATGAATCCCAGTAATTCATACATTTGTATCCTTTGCATTCTAATTTTATTAGGAGCACATTCAAAATCATATTATAACTGCATGGTACATTTTGCACAGGACCACAGAGACCGACATACTACAACCTAAACTGGATCAGACACATTGAGCAGGCAGTGTGAGGAGTCTGGTTGGCAAGATTTTAGCTGCAGCAGAAAATGTCACAGTAAGGACACGCCACCAAGCCAAGCCACCTCTAGGTGACCGCAAGCTGCTAGCAGACAGTCCTACATCATTAGGAGAGCAGCTAATCCTCTGGAGGCAGCAGAATCACCAAAAGCTGCAAGCTGTCCCCTACATCACGAGGTCAAGGGAACTGCTGCACTCTGGATGAACTCTGTATTTTGTTAATGCAACACTAAAGAGCTGGGTTAGAGTTGTTCCTAAGAAACTAGGCAAACTCATAATGGCTAGTAAATTATACATCAAGGGAAATAACACTTTCAGTGTGTAGTTAAGTATAGTTCCCAGCATCCTTAATCTCAGTTGAGATATTTTGTTAAAAAAAAGACTGATTTTGAAATACCTTGCACTGACAGTTATAAGGTTTACTCTGTTCATTTTAAATACTAACCAAATGTGCAAGCTGCCATATCCCAGCATTGTACTTAGAATAAAAACTGTAGCACAGCTCCTGGTAAGCATTGTATTCAAGTCCTATTCAAAACTGAATAGAGAATCCTGTTTACTGAGACAGTAAACCAATGGACTTTATGCGTCTTTGGCAAAGATAGGGTTAATGATTATTTTATAGTTTTCGGAAGAAAATTATGTTTCCCTTTCCTAAGAGGACTAGGCTTGCTCATGCAGGGATGTCCCAAGGGTGTACTGGACATACTACTTTACTAGATGTGCAACTCAAAACAGAACTATGGATTCCAGCATGTGGAGTTGCTTAAAGCACACCTGCATACAGATGGGAGCCCTGTGCCAACACATCTGATATACTGGTAGGTGGTAAGAGGACAAGTGAGCTCTGAATTATACAGATGTTGCATATTTTCCAACGCAAGGCCATGACTGGATGTCAGATTCAAACCAATCCTGCAGTTGAGCTACATGTTAAATGACGTTAGCCATTTTACATTCCCATTAGGGAAATAGCAGACTGGTAAATTGAAACTGTTATGTATACAGCAGCAACCTACTCAAACAGTATGTTTAACTACTTAAATTATTAACCTATCTGCTGCCAGAGAGGCTTGCTATGCATTTCATGTAAGAAACAATTTTCTCAACATTTAAACGAGGCCAGCTAAGCATGAATTAGACCAAAAATAATAATTTTAAAAAAGTAACCAAATTATTCCTTGCACAAAGAAAATTGTATTGAGAAAAAAAATGAAAACAAATGATTTGTTTAAAAAAAAAAAAAAAAAATTATAATAAAAGTAATTATGAAATTGGGAAGCTGAAAAAGCCAATCACCGGAACGTGCATCAAAAATAATATATAGGCCACAAGCTTTGGACTACCTGCTCCCGTATGTCTTACCATCACTATTGGCGTTGATATTTAGCAAGCCTCTTTCTCGCTTCCCGTTATCGCAAGAAATTTGACGCATGATAATGGCGTCTATGAAGTTGGCCGCAGTCATGGTGGTCTTACCGAGTGATCGGAGCTCCTGTTCCTGCATGGAAAAGGGTTTATTTGGGGTCTTGTCCCTATTGTGCTGCTCACTGGCTGACACTGCAGTCTGGTCCAGGGGTTGATGCTGTTGGCTTTTCCCCTGTCCGTAGTTATACTGGTGAGCTGAGCTGGCACCAGCTGTGTTGAGAGGCCGAGTCTCTGCAGCCTTAATAGGAGAAGTCTGTTCTATATTTGCAGCAGAAAGCTTGGAGTTATAGAAATTGTCAGTCCTAGGGCGCTCTAACTTAGAGTCACGTGCCCTAGATATATCCTTCTGCAGCACAGCGTGCTCAATAGATGTGTAGCAGTCAGATCCACTTGCTGGCCGGTGAGATGCTGCTGTCAACTGCACAGATGATCGCATGGGTGAAGAACTTGATGATGTCCTAGCAGCATAAAAGAAAAACATAGTAAACATCATATCAATCAATAAATACATCTATATCTACTTTCTGGATATTTCTATAGGACTGTCATTTAGTTTTTATCGTGATACAGGTCAATTTAATGTGCTTTTTTCAGAATTCCTTACTGCAGAGAGCTTGTACTCCAGCTGGTTGCTGAGGTCACACAAAACAAATGGAATTTCTTTATTTTTCTGGTATCATGCTTCCAGCAAAAAATTATCATGCAATGTGTTTTGCTGGCCGATTGAGACACCCTAGAATATTAAATAAACAGTACTAGATTCTACTTTCTCCCTCTCTTCTGATAGTATGAGTTTGTTTTCCCATGCTCTGGTGAGGGACAGAGCTCAATCCTCCCAATTATATCAATTAGAAACATACAAAAAGATGTCAGGAAAAATAGAATTTGGTTCATTTAGTCTGCCCAATGGGATAAGTGTTCAGATGTTTAACATTTCTTTGCATTTATCGATACATGTTTTAGGTCTGTTCCTACCACTCTTGCTGAAAGGATATTCCATATTTAATAGCTCATCCTTTTTGAGGGCATGAGTGTTGAGTCCTCCAGAGTGATACGAGTTCTACCCCCTAATCAGGCTGGTAAGGAAGTGTAATTAGCTAATGCTTTATTTGAACTTGTTACACCATTTGGAACCTAAAGGTGTAATTTTCAAGATCCGGTTATATATACTCCCCTGCATGCACCGTTTTAATAAGGGATTCTTACCGCAGTACAGATGGGGTAACACTTTCTGTACTGGTCATGAGGTTTTTCATGCCTGTGTTATGAAGTACACTAGGACGCTGCTGAACATTTTCATGTGCCCGTGGTGACACCGGGGAGTGCTGATGGCTGTGACTGGGAGCTGACAATCGTCCACTGCTCTGTTCTGTACCTAGTAACAAAACAGGTTGTTATTACCTAGTGAAGTGTTCCTTGCATCAATGATCTTCAATCTTATTGAAGAAGAGGCCAACACAAAACCTGGGCTTACTTATTATAAATATCTAGGGGTGAGTCTACAATCTTCTACCTTATGAGTTTTCAAAGTAAAGCATTAACATGTCGTGGGGAAGCTTGGTTCAAAAATTAATTGGCCACTGAAAGGCATAAAGTCAGAATATAATATAATTATACCTCATGCCAAATTCCAGAGAGATGAGGTACTCTTCTAGTCAGTTTTATAGCTAATGACCCGATCATTTCTTACCAGGTCTCCATATGGGAGCATGCTCCACAGTAGTTGACAGTATTGATTTTTCTCGCTCTCTCTCACGCTCAGGAGCAGATGAGGTTTGTTTGGTCACATGTGATGAGGTTGCTGCAAACGAGGTATCAGACTTGTATATGTTGTATTTTTATTATTGTGGAATAGCTTAAGTTCAAACATTCATAATATTAAGATTTACTATAATATATCCTACCTGGAGAGAGTGGAGAACTGTTGTTGCGACTATTGAAAGTCTGGGGTGAGCCAGAGATATAGGTTATGCGATCCAATGCACCAGCAGAGGAGCTTGCAGACTGGGGTATGATTACAGGTAAATGTGGCACTTGAGAAAGATCAATTATTCCTGTGAACAACAGTAAAATGTTAATGGAACAGCAGCGTGCAGATGGGCTTTTACTGACATCCACTGGTTTATCATGCAGCTGGAATCCCTGATGTATATTACTAGACTAAATACTTGTAGTACTCACTGGGTAATGCATACAGGTTTCAGAATGACAATTTTATACAGAAACAGTTTCTGTATAAAATTGTCATTCTCAGTTCCATATTATTGCCTGATGAAGAGGCCTTAAGAGCCAAGAAAGCTTTCATTTACCATCTATTCCATTAGCCAATAAAAGGTATCACCTATACTCCCTTGTCTTTGCATACATGTTTCCACACCAATCTTGCAGTAAAGTGTGCACTTAGACTATATTATTGCAAGATCTCAGGATAGTATGATCTCCAGATAAAGCTCTCATCAAAAATATTTTACAGATTGAGATGTTTTCCAGAAAAACAAAAAACAAACTACCAAAAAAGTGAAATAACCTATGACAAAAAAAAAATAGCACTTAACTCTGTTTGGCCTGCTACAGTTAAAATAAGAAACTTAAGCATCTGATTGGTTACTACAATATGGAAAACTTTGCCTATGTTTTTTCTCCATACTATTATTTCTCTTATGTGTGCACTGAACAGAATCAACAGCTTCCAAAGTGGCCTCATTGTATATTGGCCATGTAGTCCACTGATCTCAAGGGGTATTTGAATTATTGAAAAACTTTAGGTCCAACCCAACCTTAGCTTTAATTGCTAAATCCTTTAGATATATCACTTCCATATGTGGTCTAGTTAATGAGCAAAATAGTTTTGCACAATCACGTAAAATATTTGGAATTAAAAGAATCCATCCATATATGGCCTGCCTAAGGCAACATCTTGTGGTGTTTTTTTGAAGTTCTGCAGTGTAATTTACCAGAACAAAAATCCTCTAGAATTATTTTCTTGCAGTTAACCACAAAGTGACAATGCACGAGGAGGTTGCACGTGGTCACCCATAGACTTCTATGGGCATACATTTTGTCACAGTTTACCACCTTTATGATACAGTCTGAACTGCATAAGGCAAAACCACTACAAAATGCATAGTGTGGCCTTAGGTTTTCATATTTTAAAAGGCTTGCACTTAAATTCAGGGCAGGGAAGTTAAACTCAGTGTACATAGATACAAAAGTACCTCCCAGATTAAGCCTCTTTGGGAAAGAAAAGATAAATGTGGTACATGACAGTTGTAGAGTTAGCATGTTACACAAAATTATGTTTACATAAGAGGTAAAACATGCTTAGGATCTGCCATTATTATGTTTCCAGACAGGCTAGAATATCCCACAAGCATCTGAAGTAAGCTCACATCCCCAGTACTCACGCAATGAAAATACAATTGAAACTGCAAAATAATACTCTATTTCATTCTTAAATTAAATTACACACACAGAATTATGTAAATTCACAAAAGTGAAAATGCGAGAATGAGAAATTACTAGTACCACCTTGGCAGTTGATTGGCCTAAAAAGGAATTAATATGACTTTGTGGGTTTCTTTGCATACCAGTGACTGATTATGTATTAGAGAGAGCGTAATGTGCTACAGTACCAGTTCCTACCAACACAAAAAGAGATAAGACAGATTACAGGTGTGTCACCACATCTGCTAAAGGCAAAGCTACACTTGGCATTTGCGGGGGACAAAACTCCATTATATTGAATAGGCAACTGTGTGGCCACTTTCCATATTGTATATTGTGGAAAAAATATAGCATATGCAATTTTATGCTGTTCATTACCTATGGCAATAGGCACAATGGTCACACATGTTGAAGCCAAGTGTAGTCTTTGCCTAAATAGTTTAATCGTACACTACTTATTTGCTACATGGCAAAAAGCAATTGTGCACTGTGTCATAAGGCTTGTGATAAAATCCTCAAAAGAGACCTAAAACAGTGCCCATGGATTTACTTAAGCAACTGAGACAAAAAAAGTCAACTTTTTTATGATGCATTTTACCGAAACAAAACATTTTTGATTAATTTTTGAGTTTCAAATTGTGCCTAGAAAAGTCACCATTGAAATCACTGATTTGCAGGTATTTTTCTGTAAAGTGTAAAACACCCGCTGTGTCATTCCCCTTACTTAGATGCTGTGGTCCTTAGCTACTGTGGTTACAACATTACAGCAGTTACAACATTACTGCTTGGCCCTCAGAAGCAATGATATTTCTACTGTAATCGTGTATGGCAGTAGGGACCAAGTTTGTAATTGGAAAGCTAAATACTGGCTAGATTTGTTGGATATTAAAAAAAGAAAAAAAAAATGAAACATTTCAATTTTACTTCATAAAAACCATGAGAACATTTTGCTCAATTCTAGAACTATATTTCATCACTCCTATTCTATGATACTCCACAGATATTTAGTGCATACTTCGAGGACCTGCTGAGTAGTTGAGAGCCAAGGCAGGATCCCTTGGCTGAAGCCCACGCAACATATCTGCCCTCTGTGCCATGGCGGTTGCTGTATTTTGATGCATGTGTTGCGAAGTGATGTAGTCATTTATGATAGTCTGGCGGTTCTCCATGGCAGCAGTATCTGTGTACCCACGGATGAGGTATGGTGGATAGAGGTGGGGATATGCAGGATTAGGGGCCAAGTGTCTGGGAAGATAGTAGGCAGCTGTAGAAAGAAAGGACTATATTAAACACATGAGACACAGAAGTTAAAAGGCATTGTTAGTAAAGATTCAGGAAAATGGAGGCCCCGTTTTGGGGTTTAACTGCTGAACCTCAAGAACTCACCTGCTTCCAAAGGAATTCCTCGAGGAATGGATGCTGGGTCAAATGCTAAAGGGATATGACCTCTAAAAAGGTCCGCCTGGCTGACTCCTCGCAGTAAGTGCTCATAAGGGGACATGGGGTGAAGGTGCTCTGGGACAGTGGTGTGAGGAGACTTGGCATTTGTAATATCTCTGGGATTAGGAGTACTCTTTCTTTCCTGAGGTACAGGTTTTCCAGAGGTGATGCTCCCTGTGAATGTAGAGGCATATATCAATTGCAACAGTAAACAAAAATATTTAAGGAAAAGAAAACTACCAGAAAAGTCAATGTCTCGCTGCCACATCCTTCATATAGATCCATGGTGTGTTTTACAATTAAAAAAGCAAGTCCTATTGAGTTATTAAAGCAATTTCTAACTTCCCCATTGAAAAAATTCCCTAATATGAAAAATGGATAAACACTGGCTGGCATGTTTAGAGAAATTAAGTTATTATAGAGATATACTGCTGCTGTGTATGGGCTTTGTGATTATGAACAAAAGTAAAAAAAAGTCCTGATAAAAAAAAGAAACATAACATACATTAGTCAAAGAATCATCAGACAAGCAGACAGCAGTAATTCAAGTCCGAGGCAAGGAGATAGCTATATCTCATTCTCCATCCAAATACAGATCTGTTTACCTTCAAGCTGCCTTTGTGAAGACTCCCTTGTGGTCACAGGAGATCCTCTATTCAAATGGCTGCCAAACCCTGGTCCGTGGCCTAGCTGGTGGTCTTCATAAGAGTGTGGACTGTGTCTGGGTTTGCCTGGGTCAGGCACAATCACAGGTGCTCCTCTTGTTATGGAGCCTCCTGAGCTGGTAACAGAACTAGGTCTGTTTTTCAGAACTTCATCATAGCACACTCTTTCCATAGTCCTAGGGTCTGGCAAAACATCAACAGGGTGCAAAGTGTGGAACGGCCTACCAGAGTTACTAATGATGGACCGTACGTCATGCTTTTTGGCACTTGTAGATGAAGAGCTGCTATCGTACTTCAAAGGGGTGCCCTGCAGCCAACAGAGTACAGCATTAAATCTAGAAAACATATATTTTTACCTAAAAGAAACATGATGTAAGCTAATAAACATAAATTGTAAATCTAGCACACAATAATTATACAATATTGAGTATACCCTTATTAATTAGGGCTGGGGTGCTCTTAGGATATATAATCAAATATTAGACACTAAGAAGAAAAGTATCCCTTTCTGGCACACCCAAAATAATAAGTGAAAGCATATGTAATGAATGTATATATAAAAATATTTCTTTATTAATTCAAATTAAAAACATTTAAAAAAAGTAAATAGAATAAACATGAATTCTCCATGTGAAAATACAAATATTCAATAAGATCAATATCACTATATAAAAATTAAAATTACCAGTAATTAATTGTCCAGGTATCTAGGTTATAATACCTACGTCTTTGTTGAAAAAATAGTGATTCTCAATAGGCTTAACCCTTTCCATACGTACCCCGTATCTCTCACGGGGTAGCTTCGGGTGGCCAGAA
>WMED01022072.1:0-10430 GCA_019650415.1 Pipa parva | reverse complement strand
CTGACTGCTATTGGTTAATCAATGTGCTGACCTTTAGGTGTCATCAATCAGAAACTACACTAGGGGTCCACAGGACCCCCACACCTCAACCACCACCCCAACATCAACCCCCTGATCCCCCCAGCATCACCACCCCCCACCCAGCTCTAATAATCATTAACCGGCATGTAAGCAGTTATGATTTAAAACACAATTATTTCCATTGCGCTTCTGTGATATTAGCGCTATGGAAATAATTAGTTTTAACTAAATAAACCCCATTTAGTAGGGATTCCTAGGACCCCCACACCTCCCCCCAACATCACCTCTCACCTAGCCACTCCTCTCCCCCTACTCCCTGCCCCATTGAGCACCTTTGGGGTAGGGGGGTCTGTAAATATAAATCTACTCACCGCTCCTGAATTCTTCTCTTCGAGCCCATGAAGTGCATATTTATATATGAACCTATCACTCTCAGTCACTGAACTTCATCAGGAAATGGGAAAATCCTTAAAAGGCTGAACCACTTGTCAACTTCTAATGTGCTTAGATGACAAAGCGTGTTTGTAATGTACACCACTAATAATGAGCAAACTGCTTGCCTATAAAAACAAGAATTTTATAGCAAGCAATGTTGTTCCCTGGTGGCGATACGTGATGCTTGTCATGAAAAGTGGTCAATCCAGACTCTTTTCCACAGTTTTGGTTTGGCATTTTACATAGTGTGGTGCTGGATTTGGCTGTTTATATATATTTTTAAGCTAATTTTAGTTTCTATATTGCAATCCTCCACAATTTTCTACCCCAAAGCTAGTGAATTACTTTAGGAGACTTTGCTGCAATACACTTGAAAATGCTCAGTACTTCTTGTGATTTCCCCAATATTCTGGCAAAGTGTGGAGTAGTAAAAGTGATTTTGCCACATAGCGGAGAGTAATAGTGAATGTGCAGCGTCAATGAAGTGTTTTTTTGGATGATTTTACTCTGCTATGGACTTAACTAGTCACCCCCATAGAGCTGTAGTTGCTAAACAGTGCTGCAAAAATTTGTTCCAGTTGTTTTATGGATCAAGTCATATGTTGCCTTATTTACATCTACAGGGAATAATAATACAAATCTACAACCTCTTAAAACTTGTCACAATTTACAAGTATGTCACAGGCCTGCATAAGTATGATAAAACTCACAAAGTGATTGGTTTGGTTCCTGTATATAGCTTTCTTGTTTGAAATCGGTCCCACATTCCACCAGCCACCTATAATTGTACAAAATAAAGCCAAATCACACACATACATGCAGACATGTCTATAATACATTTCTGTAAAAAGAATGAAGAAGAACTAAAATCTCCTTATAAATCACAATTATTCATTTAGCCTACATGTCAGCAGCACAATAAATACACAATATTTCCTTTCAAAGCCACCTACTTGATTAATTTATGTTTCTTCTTCATGCATTATTTCACAAGTACATGGTAGCCCCACCTCATGCTAAGAAAGATATTGTCCCGGACATTAACTTCTTACAGAGCACAAGCAGTTCTGTAATACAGCACTACAACCCAAAGGTACTGATTTTCTTCATAATACAGCAGTTTAGGCTGGCAGACTCTGTACTTTAGCATATCATTTATGATTAGGGTACATTAGTTCTTCAACGTAATAAGTAATTAAATACATTCATGAACTAAACATGGTTAGAATTACTTTCTAAGTACAAGTAAAAGGTAGCGCCAAATGGACCAACAAGAGGGACACCCCACCCTCTAAATGCACAAACAAAAATACAGGTAGCTGCATCCGTAGAAAATATTTAATAAGCAGTCTTCAAAAACAAAACAGTGCAATACAACGTTTCGGGAAGGACATTCCTCCTTTCATCAGGTGAGCATATATGTATGTACAGACGCAGCTACCTGTATTTTTGTTTGTATAATTACTTTCTAAACACTCACAAAATCAGTCTCTCTTATTAGATTTCTGTTTATTGTATTAACTCATAAGCCCACCTCTGCGTTCTGTTTTTAAAACTTGGTAATATATGCACTCTGAAAGCTCATAATCCTAAAACATTACCACTATCAGAGACCAAACCTTAAAATACATCTCAGAGCATGGAGGCCACATTGGCTAGACATTTCTGTGAACATCATATTGTGTCATAGATTAGATGGCAAAAAATAAAAAAGAGAACTTTTGACCTAATATATATTTTAGCATGAGTTTTTAGACTGCAGGATCATATGTTATACATATCCCAAAAGTATTATATTGCATTTTATTTTACAGAATTTATTCTGTCTGTTGCTTTAAATCAATTGTGAATTATGATGTCTTTACCACTGGGTGGTGTGAGTCACAATTTGTTAATACAGATTTGATTGTATATAAAAACATTTTATTCTTATGGAATTTTTGCAATTTTTTATTTATTCATTTTTTTATATAGTGCTGATATATTAGTCAGTGCTTTATAGAGATTCAGCATTCACTTCAGTCTCTGCCCCATGGAGCTTACAATCTAGTTTCCCTATTCAGTCACACACAGAGATGTATGTGAGAGGAATTGATATTGCCACCTAAAAACCTACACCACCAAAAAGGATTCTTACTTTGCCCAATCATTTGTTACTTTAATAAAAGAACAGCTTAAAGATATAAGAAAATGTACAATACAAAAACATTTACATACTTGCCATGGTTGAGCATTTGACTCAGATTTCCTCCTTGTAATGGCCTCTGTGGCAGAAAATCTTCTGTTCTTAGGTGTTGAGTCAGGGATTAAGAACTTTGGTGGTAGTACAGAGTCCCAAGGTACATCCTCATAGGCACTAAAATAATTTATGTTTAATAAGATTTGAATACCAATTCTCTACAGTCTTTTGCTTTATTTTTCACTTTTAAATCATTGTAGGTTATTAGGTGACAGATGTGTTGTTAGATTACCACTGCAAACATCATCCAACACAAATTATGATCAATAAAAAAAAACATACAATTAATGGGTTATAGATTAAACTAAATTTAGTTGTAAACAGGCCTCAGCTGCTGTGCAGCAAAGAGACCAAACACAGAAGCAGATTTTGTTACTGCACCTGCAAAACATTCAGAAACCAGAAGAAACAAGAACCATAGCGGCTGGATAGAGAAGATCATTTCTGCAGCTTAGCAGAGATTAGGGGCAGTGCTGGAGCTTAATGCTGCTATCGGTAAGTAGCTAGCCATCTCCTTTCCTAATCACTCTTAGACCAGAGGAGCTTATAGTTCTCCTTTACATTTTGTGTATGTGCAATATAACAATGTAATTTTTGTCATCTGCAGTGTTACATTTATCCACAAATTTTGACAAATGAGAAGTGTTTATGAGAAAAAAAAAAAAAAGAATTGGGAGTCCAAATACAGTAAAAGATGATGAGCCCCCTACCATGATATTAGCGGCTTTTTTACAAAATAAATAAAAAATCATAGCTCTACATACTCAAAATTCTTTAACTCCTGATCCTGCCATACATATGGAATCTTATGAGGGAGGTTTTCACACAACGTTTGCATCAGATGAACCTTGATAATAATGGGAGTTCAATGTCCATCCAGATTTTTCCCAATCAAGATGGTATACTAGCCCAATCCAGTGCTGATGTTTGCACCTATCTGAACCTCCAGTTTGTAGAGTACAGAAATGCCCAGTATGCAGTGGCTACTTTAGACTGCAAATTTAACCTCAGTGGGTATATTTAAATATAATGGTCTATGAAATCAGAATACAGGTGTAGACGTATGATAGAAAACATCAGATATCAATACATCAGCAAGTTCATTTAAACTGAAAAGGCCATCACTGCTTGTGCTGTATTGAAAACTGATGATACTGAACATCGTTTGTATAATGTCTGTACGTGTTCATTGGAATGTATAGAACTTAATGTCTCAAACAGGTTTCACCATTACTTTTTTAGCAAGGTTAACACAAGCAAGAGTGGTCACAAGACTCCATTTCCATCCAACATTTTCAGGCTGTGTATTGGCTCATCAAAAGTCCATATTTGGAATAGTAATTTAGAAGTGAATCAAGAACTCTAACCTTTATAATTGAACAAAACGGAATCAATTTTTCCAGCAAAAAAGGAAGGATAAACAAAAACTGACATGCACAATGTAGATCCATTTTTCAAAAAAGCATCTTCAAGTAAAAAAACATCTTTTAAACTAAATAAAATATATAACAAGAAAAATATAATAAAAGAAATATCAGTATTTTGATTAAAACTTAAAAATACTGCTTATCTGATCCCTTAGAATTTAGAGTCACTACATAAATAATACATATTTAAGAATGTGTCTTATGTTACCTTTTTCCTATAATTTGTTAAGGAAGATAATCATTTTGTTAATCACCTGTGAAATTGGTTTCTGAAAGTTCTCCATCACTGGCTTTTTCTGTGTAAAATATTATATAAATCTGTGTATGCAATTGATTCTTACTTTCCACAAACACCTTTGTGAATTTCAAGGTGACTAAGAGGACTTTAGATGCATACATTAAAACCCCTAAGAAACCAATGGTTTCATTTTACTTCTTGAAACACCATTAATGCTTAAAGTATTTTCTAGCCTAAGGAATCATTTAAATGCTGTAAAATATGCTTGTTTTGAATAAGTATTTTCTCGAGAGAGGTTTTCAACAACAGTTAAACTTGCATCAGGATTAAATTACCAGTTTTTTATAACAGGGTAAAAATTTTCAGAGATAAAGAGCGTCTAATTCATTTTAAATAGTTCTCTTAGAAGTTAATCTTTCATATCAGAGTGACATCCTCTTCTTCAAAGGATAATCAACAACATTCTGGGCCACATTCTGAGAAGTCCGAATAGTTGGGTAGAAAGCTCTGAATTTGCATCTATTCTCCACTTCCCCATGTTTGCTTATTTAGAAAACTCTGCAAAGTGGTGAATATGTGACCAATTCAGGTGTCTAGAATAGTCACAGTCTTACGGAGCTCTTTGCATCACTTTGCATGCATGTGCACAGGTACTTCTACTATTGACTAAGCAGAGGAGTGGTACGAAGATGCAAATGAGACTAGGTTGATTGATCCAGGTGAATTCATCCCTTTAGTCAAGAAGGTCCTATGTGTGGTCACTAATAATGGTTATTTAACTTCTAAAAGTGGGATTCCACTTAAAAGGAAGGAGATCACCAGTGAAAAGTGCAAACTTAAGAAGGACCCCGAGGGACAGATTGCTGTTTATAACACTAGGGGCGAAATTTATTAAAATCATAAATCGTGATATTGAAAGATTTTTACCGATATTGTGATATCGATATTACCGATATAGCAAGTTTATCGATATCACGATATCGGTAATATCGTGATATCTAAATTTGAACAAAATGTTTAAACCATTGATTTCAATGGCAAAGATCCATGATATCTCTGGAAAATTCGATACCGTGATATCGATATAATCAAAATTGCAATATCGGTAAAAATCGTTCAATATCGCGATTTCGGTAATTACAATTTTAATAAATTTTGCCCTAGGAGTTGAAGAACCTGACAAATTGAGAATATAAAGATTAAAACTGTTTTACCACTCTTAGATAATTACAATATGTGTTTAGTGTTTTGTCAGTCCCAATAACATTTGATGAATAACATTTCAGACATTTGTAACTTTTCCTGATCTAATGTTCCAGTACCAATTTTTACTCCTTGATTTTTTATCCTTCTCTATATAATAAATGATTAAAGTGATTCACCTAAACATTTAAAATATTCAGGATTGCTGAGATCTTGCCACAGACCACTTTTTCTACATATTGTTACCATTCCAGAGTTATTAACAGCTCAAAAACAGCTTTATAATGGATGGATAACTGAACTGATGGAGATACAAAGTTTTCTTATTAGAACAAAGTCATGCTAAAGTCAAGGATTTGCACTAAACTTGGAAAAGAACTATCTCATTGGTTAAATGGCACTCAGCACTTTTACCTTTGTGTGGTTGAAGTGAACATAAACTTTTTTGCTGCTGCTTCTTTCCATGTTTCGCATGAAACATTAGTACAGCCCTGTGATATTTAAAAAACACTTGTTATATTAAGAATACATTAAAACACAAATTGTAAGATCTGATTAAACTTGTCGTTATTTTCTTCAAGGAATACATCCTGTTAAAAGACTGGAGACATTTTTATTTTGGCTGTTTCACTGAATTAAAACAACGAAAAAAAAATGGCATTAAAAAAAAAATTAAAGGAGAACTATAATCAGATTACATCTTTACATATGCAGTATTATACCTTGGTGAGAAACATTTCTTCCTAGTAGTTGTTTCATGTGAAGCAGGATGCTTTAATAAGCAGCACTGTAAAACTCCCACACCAGAATATAAATTATATTTACTGGCCATTTTTGACTAAGTTGTAAGTAAGCACTTACACACAAGTTAGCTTTCCAGAGCCCCAGCCTCTGCAATCTCATGCATGTGCTCAGCTTCCCCCTGATGCCTCCTGACCTTTGGGTACCAGCTCCCTAAGATCTCAACCAATTAAAATCAATGGATATGTGCAATCGCTGCAGCAATACCTGTTAATATTGCTACGGTGCTAATATTCTCTACACTACGGGTCCACAGGAACCCCACACAACCCCCCCCCCCCCCATCATCACACCCCACCTAGTGCTAATAATCATTAACTGACATGTAAGTGGTTAAATTATTTAAAACACAATTATTTACATAGCGCTTCTATATCGCTATGAGCAGCTCCCTGGGAGCTGCTTCCCTTCCCCCTACCTCTTTGTGTTCCTGTGGAGTAGGGGGGCCATTAGAAATACAAATATTGGTCCCTCGGTCCCCTATCCCCTCACTCAATGTTAAGCTGGGTGGAGGGATCGCATTGCTAGGAGTGGCTCCCTTCCCCCCTACTCCTTTGTGTCCCTGTGGTAAGGTATATATCCCCCTATCCCTACCCCACAGGGACACAAGCGCTCGAAAGCTCTGTCACAAGTTCAGAGTGCCTCCATCATATCATACAGACTCAGGGAGTTATTGGCTAAAGTGCGAGTTCACAGGTCAAAGTGAATTTGCATAACTTTGGGTGACTACACCCTGATTCCCTACTCCTTATTGACTAAACAACGCATTCCCACAGAAAATCCGTAACCGCGGCAGAATTCCCATACCAAATCTGCATCCGTGTCAGAGTTACAATAGTGAAATCACAATGGTATCAGTAGCATTGTGTAGTGTGCGACCATCGTTAACTGGCAAATTTGCCATATTGCAGAGTTTGCTGAATACCTGAATATGAATAATGATAATAGTAATATAAGCAATAACCCCCTCAATAAGGTGGTACCTGTATTTTGTGAAAAACAGTGAAGAGATGGCTGCAAGAGCACCGACAAAGACACCAACCCCACAATGAGCAGCAAAGGACATGCAGGCCTAAGGACAGGTAAAGAACAAGACAAGAGGTAATGGGGTCATAATGATGGCTCCCTGTTTTCCTCCTCTAACTCATTTTGGTCATGTGAGAAGGGAGACTAGTCAAGATACCTATAGTTCTAAGATGATCACTTTTAGGTTCTAATGAACTAATCAGGTCTATTTTAAGATTCTTAAATTAGACTGCTGGGATTGAAAACAATATTACAAATATAAAGGCTTATTAATGAAAATCCAAATAGTGATAAGGTCTGAACCTGCATTTATTAACCAATTCCCCATCTTTGCGTTCAGCATTCTCTCTGATGTGGCGAATTTACACCACTGCCTGTGCATGCACAAATAATTTGACTGTTGTTTATATAATAGCTAATTTCTAGTCACAAGGTGATTCTCATCAAGGTCTAACTCTGGGTGACTGAAAGTCCAAGTATATATTGTAAGTAGGTGTATGGAAAAGTGGTGGATGGGGTATATGTGCCACGGAGGTTATTGGTAGCATTGGCATAAGGTCTTGGTAAAAGTCTTGCCTGGCAGTACTAAACTGCCAGAGATGTTATTTAGCCAGATTTTGGGACCAGGGTTTGGGAGTGGCTGAAGAGCTTGGGAGGGAAGGTCACTCCTATACTCCATCCCAGATTTTTACCCTGATAGGCTCAGTTGACCTTAATAAAGCAGGTGATGTCTGCCAGCTGAGGAGTAAGAGAGCTGATGCAGCATGGGTGAGGTCCCTCCTGTACAACTGAATTGGTAACAGAGAAAAGTTTTTTTTATATAAACCTGTGTTTTGTGAAATCCACTGAATTGGTTTGTTTTGCTGAAGAAAAGCCTATTGACGTTTCGTTGTAAGAAACACTGTGTTGTTGGACGGTTTTTGTTTTCACAGCGCTGGAAAATAAACTGGACTTTCTGTTTTATTTTACCTTTGACCATGTGTGCCTGGTATTTTTCTGTCATAGCCCAGATCCCGGTTTACAATATATTTACAGCAGGTAAATCTCTCATTACCAAAAAGGGTTTCATGAAGATAGACTCCCTTTCCCCTCCTCTTTTTCTCTGTGTCCTTGGTATCTGGAATTCTTTCCACCTGCTTATTTATATCAACAATTAACAGATCTGATTAATAGTCATCTAAAAAAATTTGGTGCATCCGTAATTATCAATTAAAACCAATAAACTATGTCTACATTAAATGATCCATAAACTGATTAAACTTCCTTGAAAATGTTTAATGGTCTCCTTATTAAAATTAAATTCCCTCCTAGAGCCTATGTTCCTTTATTAAATGAGGGAAGCTTAATGAGGAGTCTTCTCCCCATATTAGTAAGGTGCCAGGAAATATTGTTTTTCATTACAAAAAGATCTAAATCAATATAGAAAAATAAGCATTATCCTATAAAGAAAAATGTTTGCTAAACTTAAATCTGAAGTATTTGTAATATTACTAACCTCTAAAGATGGGTCATCATTAAACACAAAGGTCTGTGATAAACTAGAACTGGGTCCATGGGTCTTTTGGGGAACAATTTGTCTTTTACTTGCAAAACCTGACAATGAAATAGAAAGATAGAAATGTAAATTTTTTCCAATTTGAAAGGGTATCTATGATTAAAGATTACTAGAATTGCTGATGTCAAGATACTGTGGGGGAACAGCATTTACAATCAAACCTCCTAACACTAGAACATGATAAAGAACTCTTCCAAAATCTCAGCTTGCTTGAAGCCCATTTACTTTTTTTGGGGAGATACACCCGAAACATTCACAGTTTTCAGCTCAATATCATGTATTTCCATAAAGTGAAAAATGCAGCCAAAGCTATTGCCCTATTACCTCTAAAAACTAATAACATTTGAAGTTTGCTTGCTGTAGGGCTGATGCGAAGTATGCACAAGTTGAGACACACAGCCTAATTCACCATTGTGCGAAGTGAGCTGCGAAGCCTTCGGCTCACTTCGCACATGGTGTTATGTGCCCACTGATGTCCTGCACATGGACATCAGCGAGCGCATTAAAGGAATTTCAGTCTCGGTGAGAGCACTCGAGTCTCCTTGCCAGGACTGGAATCCCTTTAATGCGCTCGCTGATGTCTGCATGCAGCGAAGTGAGCTCCGAATCCTTCGGCTCACTTCGCAAATGGTGTTATGCACTTGCTGATGTCTGCGTAAAGGGATTCCAGTCTCGGCGAGACCAAAAGAGCTGCCTCGCCGAGACTGGAATCCCTTTAACGCACTCGCTGATGTCCGCGTGCAGGACATCAGCGAGTGCATTATACCATTTGCGAAGTGAGCCGAAGGAATCGGAGCTCACTTCGCCAAATGGCGAATTCCCCCCTTAGTTGGCATTCAGCATACCAGCCTGCATGTGACTTTAACTTACCTTTAAATAAATGTAATAAAAGCCATTTTTTGTACCATATTATGCACCAATTAAATAAAACACTGAAACCACTGACAGCTGAAGTAAATAAAATAGATTATCTCTTTACAATGGCATCTGTCAAGGTGAAAGTATATTAGGAGGGAAGTGAACACTCAGTTGTTGTAGTTGTACCAGAGTACCTTTGACAAAGTTGTATGGGATGCAGTGGTTAGTACTAAGCAAAATTGCTTCAAGGAAGGACAACGTGTTTATTGAATAATCTGATCCATAGAGGCCCCATGTCACAGCTTACCATATTTTTTTTATAATATTCTTTTATTGTGACATAATACTATAGTTTACAAAACAAACATTTTTTAAGTGATTTGACATTATTTACGCAAATTATGTTGTATATGTTGTCTTTTCGTGCTGATGTTTGTTTCAATAGGTTTACATTTGTTTCTAGTTTTTGCTTTATAATTTTTTACGCTATCCCTTACCCAGTTGTTTTATGCTGGTATTTTTCATTTATTGGTCTCTGATAGGAGGGTTTCCTCTTAACATTTACACTACCATTCAGTGTATTGGAATTGTGTTGTTAGTTGATTCTTGATTTCTTTGGGAAGTGTG
>WMED01022070.1:595-11764 GCA_019650415.1 Pipa parva | reverse complement strand
GAATTCCCCCCTAAGTCTCTTCTCATAACAGAGGTTCCCCATTGACCATATCATTTTGTTCTCTTTAAAACCTTTTGAAGTTCCTGGACAACCATTTTGTGTAACAGCAACCAGAATTGGACTACAGGACTTTTTTTCCATCCCACTCAGCACAATCATATGAGTCTAATATTGTATTATTGTGTGAATCACATTCACCTTGAGTCCTTTTCTTTAAAGTGTACCTGTCACCTCAAAACACTAAAACTTATTTAGGTTCTACTAACAAAATAAACATTTTTATAAATATATATGTATTTAAAAAATGTACCTTTATACAGTGTTTCTCTCTGTCATCTTCCCTGTCAGCCCGACTTTTCTTTCCTGGGTCGGGTGATGATGATTGAATTTATAGCTCCTCCAATCAGATCCCTGATACATCATGATTTAGGCTAGGTTCAGATTAGCGTACTATATGCAGCTCATAATATGCTAGTGTGAAAAAAAGTAGGAAAAAAAAAATACTCTCAGGTGTATTTTTCTGTTGTTCTTACCTGCGACAGTGTGAACATTCCCTCTGCATTTACGGCTCTTCCTATGTTGTCGTATTTTGGGTGCGGTGTATCATACGCCACCCAAAATGCTACACCCAGCGTTTTAGACCCAACGTATGCGCGTCATACTCTAGTGTGTCCGGAACTAGGTAAGTATCATTGGGAAACATTGAACCATATTTTTTTTCCAGACTAGTGTAATATGCGCTGCACATAAAAAGTTAGTGTGAACCTAGCCTTAAGGGGGACTGCTTATTTCCAACTACCAGACGTACAGTATATTGTCCCTAGTTACCTCTGCACTAATGCCCTCCTTTAAGAGCCCAAACAAGCAGAGAGACATGCAACCATCTGATGCCATTGGAGTGCTCATTTAATATTTTTTACTAATGTTTTTATTATCTATGAAATACAGAGCTCATTATCTCTCATTGCACCCTGATGGATAATGTGAGTTAATTATTACTCCATATCCAATGCATTGTAATTCTTTAATAATACAAAAACTGTCATTATAATCCTCAAATGTTAGGCTTAATTTTAAGCTTGGTTCATTTTTAAACTTGGTGCATTACAGACCATTTTAACTGGCAGTTAACTGAAAAGACATTAATTATGTATGAGTAGAAGCTGCTGTTTGCTCTATATGCTACAATTAGCATAGAAGAAAAGAGACTTAGGCAATCATGTTGATGACACCTTTTCAATATAGTGAATGCTCAGTGTAGGCTCAAATAGAATCAAGTAGGAAAAAAAATGTTCTTCGTATGTAATAAGCCATATCTTTATACTTTACTATATATGTACAGTACAGAACAGCGATTACCTCTCACTGCTGTGTTGTCAATCATTCAGAGATCTGTGCTCCTCGGTGTACAATAATTGTTATTCAACGTCAGTTTCTTGTACAATATAAATGCTAATAAAAAAAGTGGAATTCAAGTTTTCATAATTCCCAAATGGAGCAGAATATTTTTTTTTACAAGAATCCAGTGGTATAACTTATGGTTTCTGCCTGCACCTGCATCGCTAGATGACTTGGTAACAATACACAAACTAATTAAGAGTTTATTAGACACGGTGGACATCCTGACATTGCAGCTGTCTTTTGCACTGACTAGTTATATATCCTTCATTTTACTGTCTTTCACAGTTCATGAAAAATTATTGCGTGAACTGGTTATGTTATCAATACTGTTTTTGCTTTCATATGAATTATATTGTATTCACTGTATTAAATTCCTCAGGAAGGAACTAAAATCTCAACTTAATAATTAGTGTTGGCATATTGTACAGTATATTTGTTCTGTTACTGAATGATTTTAGCCAGAAGCCACTCTATTAACTGATACAGTACACTATACGCTTCTTCCTGCTTGATGTAATTAAGTCTACATGCAAATATGAAATCATGTGCTAAATTTAAATGCCTCAAGAACTAAAATGGATATAATATGTTTTTCTCAATTCAACTAAACAATCACCTGAAAGTTGTCATTTCTATTCTAAGCATTTTGATATCATCATATTAGTAGCCTCTTGCATGTCAGTCTCATGCATTAAAAGAGAACTGAACTTACTGGTATTGGTTTTACGCTCTATACAACATGTCAATTTCTTCACTTCCTGTTCCTATGGGATTCTGGGAAATTAAGCAGGCGCAGTAGCAGTTTTATATCAGAATTCTACTACTGCACTTGCTCAGTTTGCTGAAAGCACACAAGAACAGGAGTTGAAGAGGATCACAGCGATGTGAAGAACAGAATAAATCAACATGTTATACAGAGCAGGAAGCCTAAATGACTATCAGTAAGTATTATGCCCCCTCCACCCAAGAATCAACCCTAGTATAAATGAGCATTTAGTTCTCATTTAAGGAAGAAGTAAAGCTAGCTGAAAACAAATACACAATAAAGTAGCCCATCCACCTGTCTCCTTTATCGCTAGAGCAAAAATTCCAAATTAACTGTGTATCTTCTGTACTGCCCCACTAAAGGTCACACAGTGCTACAAAAGTGTGGCTGCCATTTTGAATACATTTGCAGCATTGTGGTGAATACCAGTGGAAATATATCCACGCCAATCCAAATACCAGTTTTTATTTTCTTGTATTGGCGGCCCTTTAACTGATTCTGTAATGCCTGGTTTCAGCTAGAAATTAAAATTACTTCAGTGTACACAAAAAATGAGAATTTATGCAAATAATGCAAAAATGCCATGAGATGCAGTGTGATGAAAAAGCTACTTTGCACCCCTTGTTTAAGGTAACGCTATATGATACATATCTGGATACTGTCCATGCAGTTCCCAAGTTAAATGCCCGGAAAACAAATCAAGACAATTATTTAAATAATATTTTCCTCAAATAAATAATAATTGAAGGTAGAAATAAAACAGCAAGCACAGCAATAGAAATGTTGACAGAATAGTGGGTTATATAAACTGTGGAATCTTAAAATCTTAAAAGACGCGTATTTGAGAAAGGCTTGTAGTTCTTTCTACTCCTCTACAAGAGGGCGCTCTTATCTTTTATCTTATCACCACGACGCTTGGATTTTAACTTTATTACAATAAATTTTGGATGATTTTATTTATTTCGGAGTGCCGTAGTCTTCGTTCGTTTGTTGTTTGCGTATTTGAGAAAAATGAAACATATTTGTTCTCTGCTAGTTTCCTTTAAATGTAATATCTATGTTGTTTAATCCTGTTGAAACGTAAGCTATGTTAGGTAACATTTATACCGGCAGAAAAATGGTTTCTAGGGGCTAATATGTTTCATTAATTGTTTGTTTAGACAGTAGAAATGCTATGAAAAGAGACATTGTGTCACTCGTGATGGCTTTGTTGGTGGTCTTTCAATAGATACATTCATACAAGGTGTTATTAAAGGGATCAGGTAGGCTGTGATTTCATTATATCTCCCCTTGCTGTGTTGAATCTCAATAGAACAGGAAAAGGTAAAGCATCACAATAAACAAATTCATTTGTTGAAAAAAAATTGCCTCCAGGGAATATATATATTTTAAAGCCAGTCTATTTAATGAGCTGGTAACATTAAAAAAAAAGAAAAAATGTTTTCTTTAATTGGCATGGAAGCTATTCCTATAAAACACTTCTCAATTATTATTGGTTTATTTTGTGTCTCTCTCTCTCTTTTGGTTGAAGCCAAAAAGGACTTTCTGATGTATTTCATGAATATGTAATATCTAAAGTTCTATTGGAAACAATGGGTGTGGGCGGGGTTTGTTTATTAAACAGATAAAAGATGGCTGCAACCATATGGTCTAATAAAAGGGGGGAAAAATAGAATATAGCAAGTGTGTGATTTGTAACATTGAATAGACAACATAAATTAATTGTTTAAATAGGAACTAGATTAACAGTAAGATCAAGCTTCGGGATTTACTCCCGGAGCTTACCGTGAATATTCAGAAAAAGGACATACAAAAAGTTTCTATATTATCAAATAAATGTTATTTCCCGAAGCAAAAGACAATGATTTCCATTTTGTTTCTTGCTCTCATCACCAAATAGCAGCGTGGTCATGCAACCAGTGAGAGCTACTGATATTACGCCAGCACTAGGAATAATCTTTCCCTTTCTGAATTTAGTTTTTCTTATAGTAAAGACGGGATGCATCCTAGAAATCTATAAAGCAAAGCATTTACTTACATTTATATAAATTGAAGACCGTCTAATAGCAAATGACAAAGCTACTTAATTACTCTGAATCAGGCAACATTAGTAGATAATATGTTCTTACTTCCAGGCAGAAGTGCGTAGAGAAGTGATGTACTTCTAAGATCATTAGTTGATTTGTGGCGCTGTTCGAGACTAGTTTACTAAAATCGGCAAGTGACAGGGCTGGTTTTGATACAGATGTGCAGGATAGAAGGTAGGGCAGCTTTTTCTTCTCGTGATGCCTAACTTGCAAAAGATAAAGGGGTGGGGGAGGAATATGTCAACCAGGCTCTCTGGTTTCCTTCTACAATCCTAAAACATACATCTGTGTCTGTCTATGTGTGTGTCTGTATAGGGAAACTAGATTGTAGGTTCCATGGGGCAGGGACTGTAGTGAATGATGAACCTTTGCATTTCAACACAATGTAAATGAATACATACCTGTAAATACATGTCCGATTATTATGGGAGAAAAAACTGAATGAATATACCCTAGTTCTTAACCTTCCTCTTGTGTTAGCTTTCTGTTACTCTTTCTTATGTTAATGGGTCAGTTTTGACCCGCGTCTTAAATCACCCCTAGGATACCCTAAAAACAGTTATTTATGATCCAATTTGTTTCTTACCTCTTAATTACTTTGCTAGGGATTCTCATCCATGGAAGGATTGATTTTAATATTTTTGTTGTAGCCCCCTGGGCCTTTCATTTGAGAGCATACCCTTCATTTTCAATATAAAAATATTGTCAAATGAACCTCAAGAGAATAATATAAACTTAAAAAAGTTTGTTATATTATCTGACTATTACTGAAGGGTTTTAGAACACATTTCTTAAATGTAAAAAAATACACATATACAGTATATATTTTATATTATTAACGCTAGTAACATCTATGGTGTTACGGGTCAATTTTGACCCATATCTAACTACTTTATGAAAAAGGCAAAAAACAGATTTTTTTTTTATAGAACTTTAATACAAATAAAAGATGAAAATTATATTAACATTAATAGCAATAATAATAAAAAGTAGCTTTTCTAGGTGAAACTAACAAACAACAATCAATCAATCAAGCAAATCAAATCAACAGAAATCAAGTACTCGTTTTTAGATGCATTAGTATTTAGATGCATGTGTGGCACAAAGTGACACTTTTTGTGTGTTCTTTGCAGAGGTATTTTTTGCAGGCGATGCACGATGTGTTTGTCTTTCTGTCCTTATTGCTAGAGCAGACTTGACACCTCTTTCTTTTAGAATCAGGTGGTCTCACTGGGGTTGTGGCTGTTGTTGAGGCAGGGCTGGTTGAGGAGGATGCTGGAGATGATGTTCTTTGTCTTGCTGTGGGTGTGGGCGAAGCACTTGTTGAGCTCTGGAATTGTCGGACCAAGGCTGCAGTGGCTGGGTCTCGTTCCCTTTGGTCAATGTGCACCTTGACAAGGGATATTCCTAGTTCCTCAAGAAACATTCTCCACTTGTTTTTTTTTCTTTGAATTCCATCCTTGGTGAATGTGGGTCCACAACACAAATGCATTGTATGCTGACACATCAAGGATGTTTGAAAATACAGCCATTGGCCATCTCCTAGTCATTCGCTGGCAAGTTTAGGTGGCAGTCAGCTTGTCCAGGTTGTCCACTCATCCTTTGTTTTTGTTATAGTCCAGGATGATTCTGGGCATTTTGTCACTTCCTGATGACACAACTGGATCTTTGTGAAGTGTGGACATCAATACCACATTCCGTCGTTTTTTGGGGCAGTATGAAACAGCAGTGGTGGTGGTGTCTGTAAAAACAAACTTTGAGGAAAGTGGAGCCCTGTCCTTCATCTGCAACAATTCAGTGGGCAGCTCAGGTTTGTTTTTTTTCACTGTGCCCACCATGGTGATTTTCCTACTGAGAAGTTCTTGTCCAAGGTCATAGCTGGTAAAAAAATTGTCACAAGTAATGTTGTGACCCTGCAGTCCAGTAGTCATATCGAGGACTACACATTTTCCTTGGTTTTTTTCAGGGATGCCGCTTGCAGACTTGCCTGTGTAAATCTGTAGATTGCATGCATAGCTAGTTTTTGCATCACAGGCTGCCTAGATTTTTATGCCGTATTTGCCTGGCTTACTTGGCATGTATTGCCGGAAGGGGCATTTTCCACGGAAAGGGAGAAAACGTTCGTCTACTGTCACCTCTAGCCCTGGGTTGAACATCAGTGGAAGGAGCTGCACCCATTTCTCCCAAACATCCCTGATGGGAACAAGTTTGTCAGATTTTGTTCTAGTGTCTCTGTTGTCAAATCTGAGGACTCTTGATATCATTTGAAACTTTTGATGGGACATTGTTGCCCGGAAAATATTCCTGCCTGTCGATGCGTCCCAGAGACTATCAGTGGCCTCATTGCAGGATTTGTACACTCCAGCAAGGAGAAGAACACCAATGTAGGCATCCAGGTCATCATCATGAAGGTCATTCCACATGTTGCCGTGGACTTTTTTTCCTTCAAGGTTTGTCATAGCAATAATAACTTTTTTTTATTGACAATGGCATAAACAGATCAAAACATGTCTTGATGTCACTTACTCTTGTCACAGCAAACCTTGTGATCCCAGGGGTCATTTTTATGACATTTGCAGCATCTGCCCTGCCATGTACATCTGGAGGTACTGAGCTCCAACTGATCTTGCCACTTTTGGATTTGAATCTTTCAGCAGGAGCAGCTTCAGCACTGGTGACCTCCTCATCAGACTGATCAGAACTGTCTGTGTCTTCTGGTTGATACTCCACATCATCTTCCTCCTCAGAAACCTGTTCATCTGTATGCTGCTGTGTGTCCTCTGATTCATTATCATCCAAGATATAATCCAGAATTTGGCTTGCATCTAATCTTCTCCTCATTGTTGCATGGTGTAAACTGAAGATGTATACTCTGCAAAGTACCAACTGTAAGCCGATTTGGCCATACATGCCTGGACAAGTTGTTGGAGGTAGAGCTGGCTGGGGGCTGTTGGTTTATATTGTGTTTATGAGTTCAGTTTTGGGACTTATTATGGTTTTTTTACTCTTATATTAGTCTTGGATCGAAATTGACCCCAACAACACAAATGTTATAATTTTAATAAGAGCATTTTACAATTTAGTAAAATAGTTTTATTTTATTGTATTTTGTTTAAAAATAAGTTCAAGAAAAAGTCAAAAAGTCTTGATGCAATAAACAAATGTATGTAGAATTTGTATGCATTTAAAACCTAAAACATGTCGGTCAGACCCTAACACTAGAGGAAGGTTTAATGGATGACCATATTTTCAGAGGTTAAATAGGAGAAAATGTCTGACACAATTGCTTAGCACGTTTTGGAACTATGATGGTGAGTCAGATTTGCCCTAATGTAGGTATTTTCAAGTTTTCTATCAGAGGATGCTGGAAGTTGTAGTTAAACATCAACTAGAGGTTTGCAGGATGAATATTTCAGAGCCAAAGACACATTAAAGCAAAATACCAGCCAAACTTTGTACATCAACTTTAATGTGTATTTTTATTTGTTTATAAAAAATTACCAAAAATATGCATTAAAAACTTAAAAGACAAATACTATAGAAAATGTACGTGAAACAGAAACCTTTCCAAATATCTCCCATATTGTTGGATCAGTGACTGAGTAGAAGTGCTTGTGGCTCAAACACGCAGAATATAATTATATGTTTTATTATTTTGTAACCGCAAGAAAATGCTAATATACTTCAAAGTGTGCACTTTCAAATTTAAATATGCATATGTCACTTAGAACATAATTGGATCGGTAATTAATGTCTAAACGGTTTCATTTTTGTATTTTTTTTCCTGCAGATAGAATAGATGGATTTTCTAACAATGTCTGGCATGAACAAACACAAGAGTCTGTGCAATTTCTGAATTACATTCTCAGTTTAGAATTCACTTTAATAGGATTAGATGGATGGAGACTTTTTTTTAAAGCACCAGCTACTGAACATTTATGTGGAATGACCTGTTTTTAGTGACACATTACATGAATATCGTAGGTCCAAATAAATCACAGTTGTCAGTTATAAAACTGGATAATCTTATTTCTAAAAGCAGCTGGGAAATCAAATCATGGTCAGCCTTAAAGTCACGTGGACCAAAAGATTTCCTGATTGCGCTGATGAATTTATGTTGTCAGGTAATTTCACAAAAATACGCTTAAAATAAAAAACACAGCGGCTCAAATTCATCAGCCGTGCAATCTGGGTTTTAGGGGTAAATGTATAATAAATCTAAATCAATAATAAGTCTGAAACTGTGCAAAAGAAGGTTTGCAACAACTATGAAACAAGAAGGTTAAAAAGTTCAGTCTGAAATCATAAAATGAAATGATCTAATATAAATATGTAGCAGCGCTGATTTTGTAAAATAATTGAAAGATGATTATTTCTTTTTGTACACAACACATCAAACTGATCCTAATGTCACCTCAAAACTCAAACACTGAATTATGTCCTGCTAATGAAATAAATATATATATATTTTTAAATATATATGAATTTTTTTAAAAATGTACCTTTTATATTGTTTCTCTCTGTCTTTTTCCCTGTCAGCCCGACTTTTTCTTCCCGAGTCGGGTTGGGCGGGGCTAAGAGGAAACATCATATATCATTGACATTTACATTTATTCCCATAGCAAATCCTCAACAAATTTCTCATTGTAAAACCTTCAGGGGGAATTTACCATAGTGAAAAGTGAGGTCCGGATCCTTCGCCTCACTTCGCACATGGTGTTATGCGCTCGCTGATGTCCTGCACGCGGACAACAGCAAACGCTTTAAAGGGATTCCAGTCTCGGTGAGAGCACTCGAGTCGCTTCGCCGAGACTGGAATCTCTTTAAAACGTTCGCTGATGTCCGCGTGCAGGACATCAGCGAGCGCATGACACCATGTGCGAAGTGAGGTGAAGGATCCGGACCTCACTTCGCACTATGGTGAATTCCCCCCTCAATAGTCCCACAGTAAAGTTGCGACTGCGACAGTATTCTCATAGTAAAGACATGCATACGTGAAATTTAGCAGAGGGGGAGAGGAGCTAAGAGTATTTGGGGGCGTGGAAATATAATTTGAGTGGCAGGTCCTATCAAAAATGGCAGCTTCCAGATCTAAAAATCGGCACAACCTACTTTATAATCTTACATTTTTTTTTTTACAAATATACATTATTATTGAGCTAACTGATTGATTTACTTTTCTTAAGATGAACAATTGCAAGCTGACAGGTGCATTTTAACAACAAAGGACGTACATACAGTATACTGCTTTCTCTTGATACCTCTTCTTATTGATTGTGGAGATTTTCTGAAAATGTAATCTCATCACACAGTGTTACAAGCCAAGCCAACCCAGCTAAATATGACTCTAAACTTGTAATTTAAATGTTATATTGGATTTATTAGGGCACATTTATAAAGGCCTTTTTGACCTTTTCATTTAGTTTTGACCTATTTTGTCGCTTCTCTGCCTTTTCTTTCAGTTCACAGGACTTTCAATCCCGCTGATTTATTCCTGGACAAAAAGAAATTGTTGATAACAATAAAGATCGACATTGATAAATATCAATGAGTTGAAACTTTGCTCTGTTTTATTACTACAGAGTGATATGAATATTATTTTTCGACAGGAAATATTTTTTTTGACTGTTGGTTAAGTCACAGGAACAACTCTATAGGAAATAATGGATTTTCAGAAGCCAAAGGCAGGCAAACGCATTTGTAAGCGATGAACTGTGACTGAGCAGCTTTATAAACAGGCGAAAACATCGATATCGATAAATTACTGCTGTTTCAGTAGCATTAAATAGTCCAAAAACAATTCGACATCTATAAATATCAAATATCACTGCAATACCCATTTATTGGGTGCTAATACACACAACATGTTTTGGACCTTCTGACCTTTTTCAAGTAATTTAGATACGCCGCTGACTCCTGACCATACAGGGTCAACTTTCTTTTAATACAAAATAATTTCTACATCCCCTTTTGCTGTGAAATGAAGCAACATACGAGAGTCTCCCATCTGACAATTTAAATGTGATTCGGATCCCACTTGTGTCAAAACATGAAAAACATTAAACTCAAAAATAACATTTTCACACCGTTTATCAATGCTCCCTAATGCAAAGCAAATAAAAATATACTTAAAGTTCAACACATATCATTAGCACATTATACAGATCACATTGTGGTAACAAACTGAACACTAAAAACACAAACCCATTGTATAAAAATCAAAGAAAGAAAAAAAACATCAAATACACTTCAGAGCTGCAACTTGAAACATTGTGTTAAACATGGTTCATTAAAAAACGAAAATAGATCATAGTCCTGGGTGCAAACACTCACCAACATCTAACATTCTAACATGCCTATTCTACTGTTCCCCATTTAAGTTGAATATTATTTGCCCAACATTAGAGACACACCTGCTCTTCGCTTAATCCCTAATTGATTTTAAGTTAGATCAATTTTAGACAGCGTAGAAGAAGGAAGAAACAAGTTAAAGAAAGATACTTGTGCTTAATACGAATGAGGCATGGGTTGTCTATTTGAGACAGAATTGGTAGAAAGAGATAAGAGGGTTGCCAATGAATTATAAGTACTTGGTGGCTTGAGAATTTTTTAGATCAAAGTGATCACTGACTACCTGAAATAGTCTGCTACCAAAAAGATATCCAAGAATCCTTCATGCAATGGACCCAGCCATGCTGACTTAAAAAACTTCAGGTTTGAAGGTTTCCTGTATACCTGCAATGGTTCAGCACCCAAAACACATTCAGCTAAAACAAGGCAATTACCAGATGCCAATGTGACTTGTTATGCCAAATAACATGGATCCCAGTAAAAGACAGGCATCCCTAATGTTTTGGACACTTTTAGTTACTTCGCTTAGGGGGGGGGGGGGGGAATATACTGTGAAGGCTGGCT
>WMED01022068.1:0-11765 GCA_019650415.1 Pipa parva | reverse complement strand
AGGGTTGAGGAAGGTATGGAGAAAGTTTGGGGAGGAAAGAACCATGAAAATTGCAGAGCGACACACTGCCTTGCACCTGCTGTGGGGCACTATATGAGGGAGGAACTGCTTCAATGTGGGGCACAATGGAGGGGAGACTGCTGGTGGGGGGCACATTTTGGCACTGTCGCCTAGTGTGCCATTAAACCTTGTGCCGGCACTGCATGTGGGGCTCTGCTTTTTGCTCTGCCCCCCACTCTGTCCAAACCCAGCCCTGTGTGTATGTCACATTGTGCAGAGGATGCATGGTTGCCCTTTCTGCATCCTGTTTTCACTTTGTGCTGGAAGTGCCTATAACTTTCTACAGACACTTCAGAAACAATCTGCAGATTACATTTGTGTATCCAGTAAAGCAGCTTCTAAGCATATATAGTTTAGTTTTTTCATTTATAAATGTATTGAATGTATAGGGTTTGTATGGGGGTGGTTGTGGATATATTTGAACTTTGCTATGGCATTTGACATTTTCTTACACAAATGCCTGCTGTGTAAACTAAGGTATAAATCCGAATGTAAAAGCTCAGCTCCATTGATTTACAAAAGCAGGGATCGTAAAACTTGCTAAATAACTGTCTCCAGAGAATTGTGGTCCGTGGTTCATTATTAATATGCCCCGATGTTATAAGGCTCTTCTGGACTTGTGGATGACACAAAGCTGTGCTTTAAAATATAGTGTTTGGATATTAAATTGATAAAGGGGAAGGAGGACCTCAGTTAAAATGAGATAATTAAGCCTTGAGAAAAAGTGATTAAAGTGCACCTGTCACCTCAAAACTCTAATACTAATTTAGGATCTACTAATGAAATAAAGGTTTTTGTAAATATATATGTATTTAAAAAAATGTCCCTTTATACAGCGTTTCTCTCTGTCATCTTCCCTGTCAGCCCGACTTTTCTTTCCCGAGTCGGGTGATGATGATTGACTTTATAGATCCTCCAATCAGATCCCTGCAAGATCATGATTTAAGGGATCTGATTGGAGGAGCTATAATGTCAGTCATCATTTTGCCCCGCTCAATCCGACTTGGGAAAGAAAAGGCAGGCTGACAGGCTGTTCCTTATATCTCAGGACACTGAACGTAAAAAGTTTTGGGGCATATTAATTAAATAGTTTTGCCTGACAAAGTTAATTTGTCACATACAGAAACAATTTGCTTGCACTGCAGTGCAGACAATTCTGCCTATTCTCTAAACTGCATATTGAACCCAGCAATGTAGGGAATAGCAATATAGTGAATTATGTGCATAGTCAGGCCAACAAGAGCAATGGCCAGGTTTAGCAAATTCAATCTAAATAGGGGTACAGTCATGAAGTGATGTTACAGTTACTTAACCTAATAGCATTTTCCATGTATTAATATAATAAAGGACAACATTATAGAATAATCATCTTAGATGAATAAGGGAAGTTGGAGAAGTGGTGTCATGTCACAAAATGTATGTATCTATGGCACAATTCTTACTTTGATAAATAACCTCCATATATATTAATCTCTCAGGTTTTGATGTTCTTTACTATAAAGTCTGTGAAATTGTGGAATGGGAATTGTTTCTAGCAAAAATCACTGGAATCCTTCAAAATAGATTTTGATAGTTATTTAAAAAAATCATAAGGGGGATATCTGAATAGATAAGAATGGTTATTAGCTTGTTCATTTAATCTGATTTCCACTAGGGGTCAGGAAAGAATGTTAAAGGGGCACTATAGTGCTGATATAACTGCACACATACATGTAAAACTCCTTTATATTAAGCCAATTGCTGACACAAATAGTTAAAAAATGTTTAGGAAAGAAATAATACTTGACGTTTGTTTCCCTTAATTAGTTTTCCTGAGAGCTGACATTTTCCTACCCCTGCTCCCCCTCCTCTTTCTGTTCTGCAAGTCAGGCAACATGAGAAGAAAAGGCTGCCTGACTGCTATTGGTTAAGCAGTGGGCTGACCTTTTGGCCACATAAATTTAGTAGGAGAGTAGGAGATTACAGAGGGAAAGCTGACTTGTGCTCAGTCGTTAAGTAGTAAGTAGTGGGGGGAAGGTACCTTTTCATGGAAAACTGGCCAGTACATGTCACACACACATTTCCTGGTGCATACTATGGTATGGTACTGCATATGTAAATATGTAATCTGGCTATAGTTCCCCTTTAAAGCAAAATAAGACCAGCATTTTATAAGGGATTTTCACCTATTTTCTCGATAAACAAAGATAAACTAAGGGCTGATTATTTAAATAACTTAGTTATTTAACCACCCCTGCAAGTATATTATATTTCTCTCCCCCTTACTTGACTCAGCACAGTAAGGATCAGATTATCAAAGATCAATGGGTTACTCCTTCTAGCACTTCTAGTCCTTAGTCTTTTACATCTCAGGATTGTGGCAGCCACTGGGAATGAGTTTTAAATTATTTAACTGAATGCCCATATGCAGATTTTCCTGTGGGTACAAGATACCCGGGTTTATTGCTGGCTCATACAAAAGGTTCTTCTCTCCTACCCAGGGATGTACACAGGGATAAATTCTAATGAAGAAGTATTTTTAATTTTAAAATGTTGAACCTGACATTTGTGAGTTGCAGAAAATTATATCACACAGATAAAGCATTTAATTATTAGTAATTCTTTCCATGAAGTGGGTGTGGCTAGTTAATGGGTGTGGCCTAAGGCATCAAGTGTTCTGTGCCTACAAACTCCTAAGAGATAAATCCAGCACTAAACCCCCAGTACATTATGTTATCATGCAACTGGCATCAGCTACAAGTCACTGGGCGTAAACAGAAATAAAAGTGATTAGTTACAAAGACCATGTCTGAAAGACCCTTTTTAATGATTACAATGCAACAGATAAAGTCACAAACTGTTTCAACCGAGCCTGGCCGACCCGACCCCTGCAGCCCATGGTAGGAACACACCTGTCCATGAAGACTGTAGATCCGTGGCCTGCCACATTAAGATCCACCACCCACCGATCGCAGTTAGTGAATTATTTTGGTTGTGGGAGCACTGCAAGGGGCCCTGGGAGAAGGTGCCCCAGTACCCATCATGCACCAGGGGACCAGTGCGGCTAGTTACGCCACATGTACAAGGGCATCACCCTAGCCCCATTACACCTCTGGACAGTAATCAGCAGCCTATAAGGGAGAACACTGAACAAGTGCTTATATCAACTCTATTTGTTTATGTACCAGACCATCCCTGAATCTATGCATTTTAATAAAAAATACACCCCCCCCTTTACAAATTACCTAAAATGGTGCCTAACATCTACTGAAAGGTTAGAATTTGTCATTTCTGAACCAAATCGACAACTTGCAGATTCCTAGCACAGAATATTTCACCACTTAACATTCTGTATGAATACAACAAATTTCTCTACCTGCCTGCATTCAGTCTTATTATAGCATCACCAAGTTCTGTTGGTCATGTGCTATATTGTGAGAGAGGTGGAAGGGTTAACTAGTTCCCAGTGATAGAAACAGGTTGCATGTTTGGCTGGATTAGGTCAGAGGGGCACATGTGTGAAAAGGCTGATATTGTCATTGGCACTTTGCTTTGCTTGTTCGTGACCCTCGCATAGTCTTCAATTTCCAGGAATTGTGATTCAAAACATCAACTTAAATACACAGTTCTTTTAAGAGAGGGCTGAAGAAAGCACAAGTTATTCCAGGCGTAATATATAAATATTGACTCCCATTCCAAGAACAAAATCCCAAACTACCACTTACTCTTTATTGTATTGGCGTAATAGTTCATAGAGCGTCAAAACGTTTTTCATGCTTATCGTTCACCACCTGTAAAGTCCAAGATGTTTGTATAAAAATTGTTTTGTGTGAATTATATGCACAGGTGCAGGGCTGGAGTATTGCTTTTAGAATTCTGCATTCAGTTATTTGTTTGTGGATTATTGCATAACTGTTTTATCAATTATTACATTAATAGAGGGATATTTATAAAAGGCAAAAAGTTATTATGACCAACTGAAGCTGGTGAAATATTGGCAATATAATGATGTATTTCGACAATTAATAAAGCCGTTCTGTCAATTTTTTTTTTTTTTTTTACAAATAGGGGGTTATTCACTAAAGTTTGTATTGTTGTGTATAGGTGTGAATTAACCAGCTAAAGACAGTCACAATAGACTGCTACTGTCGCAGTTGCGGTTTTACAATGAGAATATTGTCGCAGTCACGACTTTACTATGTAAAATAAACGCAACATTTAAAAAATTGTCACAGTCCCAACTTTACAATGGGGAAATTGTCACAGTTGAGGATTTGCTATAGGAATTCGTTGTTTGAGAATTCGACAGTCGAATTCGCACCTTAGTGAATAACCCCCCTAGTTTTTCCCTGTTTTAGGATTGTAAAAAACAGATTATTCCCTATGGAGCTGGTCCAGTCATGTTTCCACAGGCAGATTAAATTTCCTGTTGAAAAGACAGATTGATAATATCGAAACATGTCATGATGTCATGTACTCCTGAGACATGTCATGATGTCATGTACTCCTGAGACATGTCATGATGTCATGTACTCCTAAATAAATGGCACAGACTAGTTATACTACACATTTGTTTGCACTGCTTTTCTTCTTCAAGATATTATATATATATATATATATATATATATATATATATATATATATATATATATATATATATATATATATATATATATGCCAATCCCCGGCTGCTCCAATCCCTATGTTAGGACTTCCCAGCTAGTGCCAGGTATACTTTATAATATATTAATTTCATTTCTACCATTAGTTCCCCTTTAAATATTTTAGCACTCCATTTGGTTCTGAATTTTTTTTTTTCTTATTTTCCCCCTTAAAATTCTAGGTGCGTCTTATGGTCACGTGCATCTTATGGAGAGAAAAATACGGTATTTATGCACTTTTTTTGCAGCTATTTAACATAAATGACTACACTTTGGTTATTCATCATAACTGTGTGTATATTTTTATTTATAAAGCATCAACATTAAGCAGTGCAATTCAATTCAAAAATACAATTATAAAAAAAGACATTACCAAGTTTGAAACAAGATTGAAAACTAAAACAAGAAAATAGAGGTCATCGCCCCATAGAACTTACAATCAAAATAAACTACCTCTTGGAGCACTAGTGCTGGTTTTCATGTCTGTATTTTATATTTATGCAACTATTTATTCAAAATGTATATTTTTTTATTTTCTTATTAAATTGTAACCATATAGCCAAATGAACTGACACGTTATGCTACTGCACTTGTTACCCTCCTATCGGTTTATGCAAGACTTTCTCCTATTTAGATTGTAAGTTCTATGGGGCAGGGACCTCCGTCCTCTTGTTTCAGTCATGGCCTGGCACTTAGGGGGGAATTCACCATTGTGCGAAGTGAGCTCCGAAGCCTTCTGCTCACTTCGCACTGATTGATATGCGCTCACTGATGTCCGCGTGCAGGACATCAGCGAGCACAGGTCAGTCCGAAGTGAGGCGAACACTCCGCACCTCACTTCAGACTATAGTGAATTCCCCCATTAGTCATCTTTGTTTGTTACTCTGAAGTCAACAAGTGATTATTAATATTTGGTACATTATAACTTACTCGTTTACATGTTACAAGTCCATTGGATCCAGCATTGTTTGTTTTTGTTTTTTCCATTTACCTTCTCTGGGTGAAAATTGCATAAAAAAATGAACCATGTGGCAACATCTCAAATCTTAAACTACCTGTTATGGTTGCCCATGTTATTGGCATCATTTATACATTTTTTCAGAAAAGCATGCTTTCCTATTTTTAAAGTTAAATAACTGAAATAATTTTTCCCTAAAATTGATATAACTGTGATTTTGTTGTACTACTCTGACTAAGACAGCTATGTTATCATCGTGCCTGTTAATGTATTTTACTGTGTCTAACGTAGTTTATTATAATGACAGGGCAAATGGGGAAATTATTACAACAGGTGGTAGATTTGTACTGATCACAATAGCCAGGCAAATACAGGGCCATTTAAGCCCAAAAAAGACACTCAAGGTAAGTTATTAATATGCATGCTGTCCCTCATCTTCCTTGCCATCCACCTGCTCCCAACTCACTCTTGTGCAAATCCTGTCCTGTGTTCCCAAGTAGCCTGCTCAATACCCTGATCCCCCATTCCCTCTGATACCCAATCACAAAAGAGAGGGTGGAGCAACAGTGATGTCACTACTTACATCACTGCGCAAAGCCAGTCACAAATAAGAAGACAATGTGCCAGTGACCTCACCTCCAGGGTGGACAGTGCTGTTCCACTGTTACCCACTGGAGCTTTGGGTAGTGTGAACAAGGTCAGTGACAGATTTCCACAAATGCAAAAAAAAATCCTGCCTAAAGGCACCTCAGATGAAGGGGCACCTTTCTGTCTATGTTAGGGAAGTAGGCAGGACGATCAGGGGAACACTTGCTGCCTAAAAAGTATTTTAATATTCAAATACTGAACCAAGTGTCAGACTGCAGCGTGCACCAGGAGATTTCCCTGTGTCCTGTTGGGCCAATCCACAATTGACTGAACCTGACATCTGTGATTTGAAATGTGCATGTAATTCTGATTCCCACATATAAAACACTAGCCTAAGCTGCTAGATATTTTGCGCCTTTAAGCTCCTGAGAAATCCAGTACTGATCATGCTCGTACATTTGTGGGGCATATTTAGAATGAAATCAGTTATGCATATTGACTAAATATCATCCTGCGATGGTGCCAATGGTCAAGGGGTTATTGGCTAAAGTCCGAATGATTGCGTAAAGGTGTGAATTTAACTAAAAGACTGTTGCAACAGACTGTTACTTTCACAGTATCATCTTTATAACAAGAAAATATGTTGCGGTTGCACCTTTACAATGGAAATATGGTCATGGCCGCAACTTTAAAATGTCGCGGTCTCGACTTTACAGTGGGAAAATTGTCATGGTCGTGGATTTGCTATGGGAATCTGCTGTTTGGGAATTCAACCTTCGAATTCTCTTTAATCAATAACCATTATAGTATGCCGCGAATAGTAGCAGTTGTATATTGTAGCGAATTCATCATAAAGAAGCATATTGCCACAAAATGCTGACATCTTTTACATTGATCTGTTTAAAGGATACCATGTCACTAAAATATTCTATTTTCATTTCTACATATTGGCAATGGGCATCTATTAATATAAGAAGGGACAATATCATTTGTGTTGTTAGAGAAGAATTCTATAAATTAAAACAACTGTTTTTACATTCATGGACATCCGCAGGGGAAATTCCAAGGGGCGAGGGGAATGGTAATGAACATAATGCCACTCGTGACGCATCATGAGTAATTCTAAACTCTCATGTATGTTCCCCTCTGTCCTGAACCATCCGCCTAATAGACAACTGTTATGCAGACAGAGGGGGTAATTCACCAAAGAGTGAACTTACCCTGTGATCGTTCGCTTCATTACGCATGCTTCAGTCCTGCACACGGACATCAGTGACCGCATAACAGTATATGCGTACTGAAGCGAACCATCGCAGGGTAAGTTAGCTGTTTGGTGAATTACCCCCAGAGCAGGACAGAGGGGAGCTTTGGGAGGTTATAGCTACTTTCTATGTGCCCCATTCATTGGCTTAGTGGCCTTCCAGGGGGTACCCATGGTTGGTACTTGGTTGGCACATTTTCTAAGACTTTTGAGTAAAATGTCAGTGAAATACTAACGGAAGCCTCCTGTTATCCCCAATTTGAATTGAAAGTATGTTAAGTGTTGCATAAATATGCACTAGGCATAGCCTTGCAAACCGTGAATGAATTCACCACATTGCACAATGAATTCACCACATTGCACAATGAATTCACCACATTGCACAATGAATTCACCACATTGCACAATGAATTCACCACATTGCACAATGAATTCACCACATTGCACAAAATAACAATCTTTGCTGAATATGCAAAGTTGGAAAGGAGACAAAATTTATTAAACTCGGAAAAGGTCGTTTTCGCTTTTCCAAGTTTAATAATTGCGAGTACACCCTGAAGTTTCTCGCGGTAAGTATCGTGAGATTTGCTTCGATCGATACTTGCCGCGAGAAACATTTTCTATTGAATGGTATGGCTACCCTTTCCAAGGATAAATTCAGTAGAAAAAGTATCGATACTTACCGCGAGAAACCTCCGGGTGTTCTCCTGCTTAAACTCAGCCGAAACTAGCTTTTCCGAGTTTAATAAAGTTCGCCCAAAGTGTCGTAAATTCATACATTTATGAGCCAATTCACACTTTGATAAACATGACCTGCAATGCAACTTATTTCCAGACTGTACTATAAATTATTATGCGAAACTTTTCAAATAGAAATAAACACTGACTCTACATTATTATCGCAATAAAGATAATCGTGTCAAAAGTTGAAATTATCTGTCTGTGTTTACATCCATTGACTCAGTGATTTATTCTTAGATAAACAGAGAAAGCGTGGTTATTTTAATCAAATATTTCCTGTATGCACAAGTACTGTTCTAAAACATATGTACAGTTTTTTGGGGGTTTTTTTATATCTAATCCTGGTACTGAAATAAAATATGTTATTTTTTTACTGGCCCAGAAACTTTCTTCTTTATATTCGCTGGTGGCAGACCTCCCTCATATCCCAAAGAACATTCCCATTTTTGGATCCTGTCCAGTAGTAACAGTCCTCACTCCTGTTTGACCTCAGGCTCCCCCCCATGCTGTATTTGATGGCTGGCCCCTGGTAAAGATGTCACCAATGCACAGCCAATTAGGACAAATCATGAAAGTGCGCGGTGCACCAGTGACAACTTTCAGGTTGAATCTCTGAGACATACTTGAAGATCAGGAACAGGGGCTCAATTATATTATCACGGACTTCAGGGAACACACAAGGGGTTACCATGGAAACTGAGTCACCACTAGAGGCACTATAGCAAACCCAGCCCAGTAAGCCTCTGGAAGCGCTAAGACATACAAAACATAGAACACATAGCAGTTCCGGAGCAAGGTGGTACACCTCTAGAGGCACTAAGATGTACTGTGGCAAAGTGCAGATAAACACACAGGAACATGGTGGTACAACTCTGGAAGGGCTAAGGTGTACATCTGTGAAAGAACATGAGACTAGAATACACATAATGAACATAGGGGAAAAGGTGGAGCCTCTGTACTACAATTGGCACTGGTTAACATTGAGGCGCAGAGTCTAAGGAGGGCCAGGTCTTCACTCTGAAACCCCCGCAAGGGGGTATGGCCTTTGGCGGCAGGTACTTCCCAGGTCGTGAGCCTCAGGTTAACCCTCCACTGGTGGCAGCTGGACTGACTCACATGGGAACTCTGGCAGAAACCTGGATCAGCAGAACTGTAACGTAGAAGGCTTATACATAGTGCAGCATAGTAAAAAGGTTTCTCACAGCACTCATGTGCACCCAATGAACTGTAACACACTACACCACCTGGAAGCAGCACAGAGTAGAAGATCCACTCCTGGGACTCTCACTCCTGGCTCAACGCTACAGAGACATACCAGTGCTATACTTGACTGAAGCTGCAGTGCTAGCTGTGAAGAGACTCACTCAGATGCTGTAGAACCTTTTAGCTGAAGACTCATGGAGCTGATCCCTTTAAGGCTGAATTGTAGCAGGCTGCAACACTTGAGCAAAGAGACTTAAGCATCGATATAGCCGATAATAGCTTCCAAAGCACCAGGCATACAATCCACATCCTGTATAGACAACTGACACTTGAGCACTGTGCTAGCCACAACGCTGATATTTAAATCTCCCGCGACTAACGTCACATGCTATACTCAACCCCAGCGCTTGCCGGCTGGATAAGCACCGGAGATAACATACATGTTTATGTAGTGTTACCCATGTTGATAAATGAAATATGCATACATCTTATTAAATATAACACATGTAGATGTGCTTCTCCATTATTAGAATTTATTGGTGGAGGGGCAGGGGAAGGGGGAGGTGGGTGTCTTAAAACAGAAAAATGAATGCCTTGTACTGTTAAGGAGCATCACAATGTCAGGACTCTTAACTTCTTAATATAAGTTTTTTTTTAATGTTTTAATATATTCCTATCTATCAGACCTAACGATTCAATAGGGGATTAAGCTAAAGTTTAGTTCTTCTTTAATTCTATCTACACGATTCATTTAGCTAAGCAGCTTATGCATAATTAAATACCAGTTATTTCCTATGTAGCCATGCACAATGGCTTGTTCAGTGGTATCCTGGCAGAAAGATATTCTGGTCACAATACATATGAATGAGATCACCTTGGTAGTCACTGATCTAATTTTAGTTTGGAGACTGTACCTAACGTATTAATACTTTCTTTTCTTTTTTCAATAATACCAGACATTCCAGTAAAGAAAATTGTCGCGACTTTACAATGGGGAAATTGTCACGGATTTGCTATGGGAATTCGCTGTTTGCGAATTCGACAGTCGAATTTGCATCTTAATGAATAACCCCCTTGAGTTTTTCTATCTTGATTTTTCAAATGTTTTCAACGGAAAGGTAGCCATACTTTACATTAGTCGTACGGCTACCTTTCCATCGAAAATTTCGCAAGAACAATGCAATGATTTCGCTTGGTAAGCTCGGAAAAACGGTCTTTCTGAGTTGAATAAATTTCGCTCCAATCACTACATTGCAACCTGTTTTACAGGAGATACAAAATGCATGCCACTAATTACATCATTTAAGCATAATTACTTCTTATGGTGTATTTTATACAAGAATGAATAAAATGTAGGATGCTATTAAATGGACCAGTGGAAGGTACTCTGAATAAAATGCACTCAAGCTATTTTTATTAATATATTGTGCTATTTAAAATAAAGATTACAATTAGCATGCAACTTCTATAACCCTCGTGGGGTCATACCTGTGGTAGTGGACTACATCTACACCTTTCTCACCAATTCTAAAAATCCAGGTATTAATCACTGGAGAAAAGAAAATGTCCTGTCTTGGGTTTTTCCTATTACACTCTGAAAAATCCAAACAACGTAGGAGTCGTTGGATATTTGCAGTTTTATGTTTGTTATACTTTACCTTTAATTCTTTGCTTTAGTTTTGGGAAGTAGAAATTGCAACCTATAAACAGGCTACAGGTAACCTGGACGCACCATTTTGTATGAAAATACACATAAAGATATACAGTATATACAGTGCCGGGTCTGCCATTAGGCAGAGTAGGCAAATGCTAGGGGCGCTGCCTGCCCAGGGTGGCGCCCCTTGCATTCTTTTTCTTTATAGTTACACCTGCCCGCACGGAGGTTTGTGTGCAGGCGGCGCCGGGGGAGAGCGCAGGTGGGTGGGTGCCGGGGAGGGGGCGTGGTGTCGCGGGTGGGCGCCGGCAGGGCCAGTCCTGGCTAGATTTGCGCCCTGGGCGAACCACCCCTTGGGCGCCCCCCCCCTCCCTGCTGGCACCACGCAATCAAACTGTTTGACTCAAACAAGGGGGCTCACGCACCTGTCATTACGTTTGTGCGCCGGTGCGTGTGCCCAGGGCTGGACTGGGACAAAAAAATCGGCCCTGGCATTTTTGGCTTAGACTGGCCCCTCATAATTAGCGGAGCACAACTGACAAATAATTTATGTTTATAGGGTTACAGAGTAAAGTGCAACATGCAAAAAAAAAAATTCAGAAATTACGTTAAAAAAATTAATATTTTCTCTTAAAATTGTCACTATTTTTATCAGAAAAA